>JAWPHD010012518.1:0-75339 GCA_037043455.1 Cyrtodaria siliqua | reverse complement strand
GAGGGCAGGGGCGGGGGGCAGAGGGGGCAACATATGTGTGTAAGAATTGACTAAAACAACAAAGAAATATGTAAAAAAAAAAAAAAAATCAAGTGTGTGGGGGGGGGGGGGGGGGGGGGTTGGGAGGGGGTGAGAGGCGGGGGGGGGGGGACGGGGATGGTTGCAACATATATGTGTAAGAAAGGACTAAAACAACACAGACATATGTAAATAAAAAAATTAAAAAAATTAGATTTTCAAGTGGGGGTTGGATGGGGGGGAGCGGGAGTGGGTTGGGGGAGGGCAGGGGGCGGGGTGCGGAGGGGGCAACATATGTGTGTAGGGGGCAACATATGTGTGTAAGAATTGACTAAAACAACAACAAATATGAAAAAAAAAGAAAAAAGTTCCAAGTATGGGGCGTGGTGGGTGGGGGGGGATGGGTGAGAGGGGTGGGGGGAGTGGAGGGAGGGAGGTTGCAACATATGTGTAAGAATTGACAAAAGCAACACAGAAATGGGGGGGGGTGATGGGGTGAGAGGGGTGGGGGGGTGGAGGGAGGGAGGTTGCAACATATGTGTAAGAATTGACAAAAGCAACACAGAAATATGTAAAAAAAAAAGTTTCAAGTGGGGGTGGGGTGTGGGGGAGAGGCGGGAGTGGGTTGGGGGCGGGGAGAGGGGGCAACATATATGTGTAAGAATTGACTAAAACAACACAGACATATGTAAAAAAAAATATTAAAAAAATTAGATTTTCAAGTGGGGGTTGGGTGGGGGGAGCGGGAGTGGGTTGGGGGAGGGCAGGGGGCGGGGTGCGGAGGGGGCAACATATGTGTGTAAGAATTGACTAAAACAACAACAAATATGGAAAAAAAAGAAGAAAAAAGTTCCAAGTATGGGGGGGGGGGGGGGGGGGGGGGGGGGTGATGGGGTGAGAGGGGTGGGGGGGTGGAGGGAGGGAGGTTGCAACATATGTGTAAGAATTGACAAAAGCAAAACAGAAATGGGGGGGGGGGGGGTGATGGGGTGAGAGGGGTGGGGGGGGGGGGTTGGAGGGAGGGAGGGAGGTTGCAACATATGTGTAAGAATTGACAAAAGCAACACAGAAATATGTAAAAAAAAATTATAATAATTTCAAGTGGGGTGGTGGGGGGGGTGGTGGTGGGGGGGGGGGGGGGGGGGGGGTTGGGGGGCAACATATGTGTGTAAGAATTGACTAAAACAACACACAAATATGTAAAAAAAAAAAAAGTTCCAAGTGTGTGGCGGGGTGAAGGGGTGAGAGGGGTGGGGAGGGGGGGAGAGGGGTTGCAACATATATGTGTAAGAATTGGCAAAAGCAACACAGAAATATGTAAAAAAAATATTATAATAGTTTCAAGTGGGGGGGGGGGGGGGAGTGGGGGGGAGCGGGGGGGAGGGTGAGATGCAGGGTTGGGTTGGGGGGGGGGGGGGGGGGGGGGGGGGGGGGGGGGCGGGATGGGATAACATATATGTGTAAAAATTGACTAAAACAACAAAGAAATATGTAAAAAAAAAAAAAAAACAAGTCTGGGGCGGGGTGGGGGTGATGGGGTGAGAGGTGGGGGGTGTCGTGGTGGGGGCGGGGAGGGTTGCAACATATATGTATAAGAATTGACTAAAACAACACAGAAATATGTAAAAAATAAAAAAAGGTGTGGAGTGGAGTGGGGGTAGGGGGGGGGGGGGGGGGGGGGGGGTAGGTGAGAGGAGGGAGCCCATGCCCCAATATGGGCGAAGTAATAAGATGCATAATGCTATAACAAATCCCAAACCAAAATTATAGATATATACATGCTTACATGCAAACCTAGATCTGCCTTCATTGCACATTTTATGGGCCATCACAATTTGGGTTCCATGGGAGCCCAGAATTTGCAGAAGACAAAATTACTTATCCAACCCTTTACAACATACTATAAGGAAACCAATTCCAAAATTTAGTTCAGCTAGGACAAAAAATGTAAGAGATATAGACCTGTAAACACAGCTTATACGCACGATTTTATGTGAAACAGACATGTTTTAAGGGCTATCAGAATTTGGGTTCCATGACCCATTATACATTATACGGGCATTTAAATTTTCCCAAAACAAAACTAAAATTGTCTTCTGCTTCAATTTTGTAATAGTTATTGAATAATAATGCATTAAATTGACTGCAAAATTGTACATTGATAATGAAGGTAAATCGCGGTGATGGCCTGCGATTTCACACCGGGTTACGCGGTGTGCGAATCAGTACGGATCACGGCGAATCGCGGTGATTGTGTCGCGGTGGTCAAAAGTTATTGTCCCCGCATTGAGAGGACTGTCCGCCAATCGCAGGGACAAAATCAGTGTGTCCACGGTGAGATAAAATCCCCGCAAACAGTGTGATTAGTTGTAATTTGCGTGGCACCAACTATACCGTAACGTTCGGCGCTCTGTGAAATTAGAACGGGAGCCGCATTTTAGAATGTCGTAAAAACGGAAATGCGTCAATTTCCCAATATCCGGTTGACTTAAATTGTATTTTATCGCTGAATAAACAGAGTTGCGACTATTTTTTTGCATTTAATTGCTTAATAAACTATGTAAGAACTATTTTCTTTGTTGTTTTTTTCTACTGAAATTTTACTCGTCCTCTTGGACGTCCGATTCATGGGTTTAATTTAACTCGTCAATACGAGCGGCAAATCAGGCATTTTACCAGTATCGGGCTTGCGGGCTTGTGCTAATTACGACCACTGTAACACATTTAAAAACCACTATAAATCGGTTAAGAAACACTGTAGAGTTAAGGACCTTGTTTCATGAAAAATGTTATGTGTTTGCCTTAACACATCAGCACCTTTGTCATCTCAGCTTTACTAAATTTGGTCAGAATCTTTATATTAAGGCCAAAAAAAAATAGCTCTAAAAAATAGGGTAGGTCGGTAGGCATTTTCTTTTTGCTTTTTTTTTGGAGCAAGATATTGTGAGATTCTACATGTATTTATCTCATAAACACCATACAAGTTGATGATACAACTGAAAGTTTCTCTGTGATGTCTGTTAACCTCGATATATTGTTTACAAACATGGACCCTTTCAAAAGTTATTGAGCGGAAATCAATTTGTTGCAGAGAATTAAGTCGAAAGGGGGCCACAACTCCTGCATAAAATGAGCAACGTTGACCGAAATCGAACTTGACCTGTATTTTATAATTACACAGCTACACACCAATATTAATTCAAAACATTGACCCTTTCAAAAGTTATTGAGCGGAAACCAATTCGGACGGAAGGGATGTACGGACAGGGATAACACTTAATGCCCCTTTCGGCATTCTCGTCATAAATCAGCAAACTGGAACAAAAGCGCGATATGCACGCCATAACTCCGTCATAAATCAGCAAACTGGAACAAAAGCGCGATATGCACAACTAGACATCTTACCGATGGTTCCTGCCAAGTTTCGTCGATATCCAACAAGGCGTTTAGGAGTAGCGCCGACAAGAAATTTAAAAAAAAATGTCAAGGGGCCGTAACTCCATCAAAAATCAGCGAACCGAAAAAAAATGCAATAGGCACAGCAATGCTTCCTGCTAACACGGCGTTAACATCAAAAAATGAAATAATGAAATAAGATAATTAAAACAAAAACAAATTAAAACAAAAAAAAATAAAATATATATATATCTATTAAAAACAAAACCAAAAAAATATATATACTAATGATAAAAAAAAGAAAAGGCAAAACATCTGGTAAAGTTTGGTAAAGATCAGATGAAAAATGAAAGCCCTATCGTATTAACGAGGCGAAATATAGCATTTTTAACTAAATCAAGGGCCATAACTCCACTGTTATTGGTCTGATCTGGCTGGTTTTCGAACTTGTGCGAGCTTTCATTGATATTAACAATCTGGTAAAGTTTGGTAAAGATCGGATAAAAAATGAAGGCCTTTGGCCAGTAGAGCTAAAAATCATCAGCCCTAAAAAGTCGGTCAAGGTCATAGATAAAATCTAAGCATCCAAAAAAAAGATGCACTACCGAATACATAACTATGTCAAAATAGTATATGTTTTCTTCCAAAGATTAAGCTATAAATTAGGTTTAAAACATCTAGTGCATAATTCTAGTTCATGAGAAAGTGATGTAAATGTAACAATTAAAATTATCTGCCCTTTGCTTGGATGGTGAAGGTCACATCCACATTTGCTTTGTCACGTTGCAATGTACCACTCAAGACACAACTATAAGCAAAGTTTGAAAGGTCTTAGTGCATACAGTTTGTGAAAAGTGAACTAAACGCCAAAGTTGAAGGTAAAAATTATAAGGTTATCTACCCATGCTTGGAGGGTCAAGGTCACTTCCACATTTGCTTTGTCACGTTGCAATGTACCACTCAAGATACAACTAAAAGCAAAGTTTTAAAGGTCTAGTGCATACAGTTTGTGAAAAAGTGACCTAAACGCAAAAGTTGAACCTAAAAATTATTAAGTTATCTGCCCTTTGCTTCGAGGGTCAAGGTCACTTCCACATTTGCTTTGTCACGTTGCCATGTACCACCGGAGATACAACTATAAGCAAAGTTTCAAAGGTCTAGTGCATAAAGTTTGTGAAAAAGTGACCTAAACGCAAAAGTTGAACCTAAAAATTATTAAGTTATCTGCCCTTTGCTTCGAGGGTCAAGGTCACTTCCACATTTGCTTTGTCACGTTGCCATGTACCACCAGAGATACAACTATAAGCAAAGTTTGAAAGGTCTAGTGCAAACAGTTTGTGAAAAAGTGACCTAAACGCAAAACTTGAACCTAAAAATTATTAAGTTATCTGCCCTTTGCTTCGAGGGTCAAGGTCACTTCCACATTTGCTTTGTCACGTTGCGATGTACCACCCATGATACAACTATAAGCAAAGTTTGAAAGGTCTAGTGCATACAGTTTGTGACAAAATGACCTAAACGCAAAACTTGAATGTTGACGGCGCCGCCGCCGCCGCCGGAAAAGCAACACCTATGTCTCTTTTTTCCTTCGAAAAGGCGAGACAAAAACTACATTATTAATTGGAATTTTAATGGCATTGTGGTCATGGGTAAGTAATGGTCATTTAACTAAATCAAGGGCTATAACTCTGGTGTTACTGGTACGATCTGGCTGGTTTTCAAACTTGTCCGAGCATTCATTGATATAAACACTTTGTGCAAGTTTGGTAAAGATCAAATAATAGATGAAGGTGCTAGAGTGGTCACAAGGCAGACAAGACAAAATATGGCAATTTACGTTAAATGGCAACAACTCCGGTGTTATTGGTCCGATCTGGTTTGTTTTAAACCTCGTCCAAGCTTTCATTGATATTTACAATCTGGTGAAGTTTGATACAGATCGGATGAAACTTGAAGGTGCTAGAGTGTTGATATGAAAAAGTCACATCTACATCTACTATGTCACGTAGCGATGTTCTACCCAAGATGCAACTATAACCAAAGTTTGAAAGGTCATGAGAAAGTGACCTAAACACAAAAGTTGAATGTAAAATTATTAAGTTATCTGCCTTTTGCTTGGAGGGTGAAGGTCACATCCACATCTACTATGTCACTAGCGATGTACTACCAAAAATGCAACTATAACCAAAGTTTGAAAGATCTAGTGCATACAGTTCTTGAGAAATTGATCTAAATGCAAAAGTTGAATTTAAGATTATTAAGGTATCTGCCCTTTGCTTGGAGGGTGAAGGTCACATCCGCATCTACTATGTCAACTACCCAAGATGCAACTATAACCAACGTTTGAAAGGTCTAGTGCATACAGTTTGCGAGAAATTGATCTAAACGCAAAACTTGAATGTTGTCACCGCCGCCGCTGCCGGAAAAGCAACACCTATGTCTCTTTTTTTCTTCAAAAAGGCGAGATGAAAATGAGGGGTAAAAATATTGATAACAAAAAATGATTCGAGTAAAATAAAAATATATATATATATATAAACATGGTGGGTAAAAAATCCAAATAGTAGCCAGAAGGGTTTTCCACAGAACACTTGTGTCATCTGCCGTGCGCTTATTTCATCAAGTACAATCTATCAAGTTTGAAAACAGGGGATTAATCCTTAATGAATTATGGAGACGATTTTTTTCTAAATTGTTAACGTTTACGATAATGGGCACAACTCAGCATTGGATAATTGATAAGGAGGAACTGTATAAAGAAATATAAAAAGATTGGACAGGGAAAGCAGCATTCAAGGAGGACAGTCAACCACAAAACACAGAAACAAACAGGCAAACAGACAAACAAGAAGGCAAAAGTAATAATAAATGCAAATGACATCACAAACACAAAAGGGTTGACAATAGGGCTATCGTCTTGGAACGGTCAGTGGCAAAGTAGGCCTCTGGGGGTTTAAACCGGTTCTAGGGTGCAACAAACCTCACACTTACCCTACTGTCATCCCATTAAAACGGGTCAGAGTAAAGAAATCCCCGCCATGATCTAATCTCTAACCAACACGGATGCATCAATAGGCAATATAAGTAAAACACAAATATGCTGGGGTAAATATAATACAAAACAAAATAGCCTAGAAAGCCACAATGAAGGTACTCAATGACTTGGCAGAAGCCAGAGCAACAAGAGAATAAACCATTAAGGGCACGACAAGAAAGATCATAGACAAACATCAAACGCCACCGTCCCAATGGGCTTTATGTAGGCATCATCATAGGGTCCACAGCCTGTCCGGTCATCGTACAATTAAAGAGGAAAGCCCGAAAAAAACTAAGTTTTTGATGTGTATATAGATAAAAGAATAAAAAAAAATTGTCAATTGTTTTTAACTGAATTGGGGTTTTAAGGTGCACCAACACATGAAAGTTTATATGGCGCCTAACAGGAATGAACATGCCAGGCTCATCCTCCATGTACATCGAGAGAAAATATGGAGAACGGGCCTAGAACCTTCTCACCCTGAACCTGCAGAGTTGCTGCAAATTCTATTGTAAACACTCCATTAATGCTGGTGCCACGTTATAATTTTTCTGCCACTGCTCTAGTGATATGAACGAGATGGCACCTGAAACAATGCAGGGGTCATGATGAAGACCTTTAATGAGCACGAACAAAAAATGATAAAATCAACATGAATTTGGGGGATTTTACCCCTCTGCCTTCCCCTCCAACGGGATCTGCAGTGGCCCTATTCTTTGCCCCGTAACCAAAAAAATGTAAAATCATGCAATAACATCATACCATCAGCCTCACCTATACCACAATTTACATTGATATAGTTTGTAAGAAAAGCTGCTAACCTTTCTCTGAGGCTCCACATAACATTCAAGAGGTATCTTTGCTATTCAAACTAGCTGGGTTCATTCGCCATCTAACGTCTGGTAGGAGAACCAATCGAGCACAATAAAAACATCTGTGGCTTCATCTAGGAAAGTCAATTTATAGACCTAAGTTACTTCTAGAAGGAATATGTAAAGCTTAGATAATATGTATAAATAACAAGTTTGAATAGTGAAAATATATGAAATGTCTTAGGAACTGAAACATTAAATGCATTCAGACGCATGAACGATATTGTGACCATGGCCACTAATGATTTTATGATGAAGGTCATTGTCAAGATTTTTAGTAAACTTGCTTGAACAAAATCCCGAAGTTGAGATGACCATTATTTGGTGCATAATACATTAAAGAGTGTGTAAATGTTAATTTTAATATTAAATTGAATTTAAAGTTCACTCCATCTAATGTCTACTGGCAGGTGTTTTTCTGCTTCTCATTTCCACGGATTCATCTACAAAAGAAAACATATCTTTTTAAAATAAACAGCTAATATAAATATTTCCACTAAGTTTGAAGATCTGATAAAAACAAACAATGTAGCATTGTTTTATTAAAACAATGGCTGTAGCTGTGTTGTTTAATATCAAATATTGAGCAGAAACCTACTTCTGACCTTGTTTTATAAGTTCACCTCTACATGCTGATGATCAGATACATAAAGTTTGGAGAGAAGTCTTTTTAGGTGTAAAAGAATAAGAGATGCAAGAAACTTTAACAGACTTTGTGATTTAAAAGTACAAAAGGATCGACAACTCGCATCAGAAATGTCAAAATCAAATACAGGAGGAGATAAATATACTTGCTGGTGATTATGTCCACAGTTGTGCTAGGCTATGATGTCTTGCAGTTTTATGAGAATAGGACATGCGTGAAAATCATTACAAGATGTCGCAATTAAAAATACATAAGGCGGAAATTGTTGAATTCCAACGATGTCAGTATATATGCAAACCTCTTTTGGCTGGTCATAATATCCACATCGTTTTTCGATGGTAGGTCTAACATTTGAAGAAAAGGAAGAGAAGCAAGAAAATCATTAACGTTGTCATTTTAATTACTAATGTAACAGACTGATGCACAGGCAAATCAGAGATGTCTCTGAATTTATCTTCCCTGCTGTGATATGTTAAATTTGTCTGGGTAAAAGTATAAACAGAAAAGTAAAGACAGAAGAACAAACAAACATTATTTTTCTTGGGAGAGATGGTTTAAAGATAAGCTCATTGTAAGAGTTGGTCATTGATGAGAAATGAGGAAAAGAAGAGTAAAAAACAAAACTTTTAAAAAAAATGCTGGGGAGTGGGGACACACACGTGCCATCACTCAAAGCATGTGACACAAAATCGGCCTTATTATTTAATAAGAAGAATATGACATTGATGACCTAGAAGATACAGTCCTAACAAGATGAGTAAGTTATTTGAATAAGTTACTTTGAACTCCTTCCATGGATGCAAGAGTTCTGGTGCAGGCACAACATGGGCCTTACTGTAGACATTAAAGAAGTGAATGGCTTCAAGAGAACTTACAATAATGTCTCAATAGCAAAACAGCAATTTGTGTAGATTGTTTCATAATTATTCACTAGATCTGTAGGACTTGCATCGCATGTTCATGGAATACTGCAGCATCTGACATCGCGTGAATTATTACCATATAATTAGAGCCATTCTTTAATAGTTTAGAAAAGGGCATGCTGTTATTGGAATCATTTTAACATTGTCAATTGGAGTAATATTAATGTTATTCAAAATCTTTATTCAAGTATAGCAACAACACAAAAATATTGACATGGGTGCTAGGAGTGGCAATAAAATGGGTCTCAATATAGACATACAGGAAGTGAACCTCCTTCAGAGTGGCCTTGACCTTAAAGATACTGACATGAGTGTTGGGTTCTGCACATTGTCTCGTCAGATCAGTAAATATGTCAAACATATTTTGAAATCTCTCCATGCATGAAAGAGTTAAGTGGTCATGAAAAGGACCTTACTATAGGCATCAACGAAATGAATGACCTTCAGAGTGACCTTGACCCTGAAGATACTGACATGGGGTTGGATTTGGCACATTGTCTTAATGAAATGAGTAAATGTCCTACCTTATTCGAACATCCTTCCAAGAATTCTGGAGTGGGCACGAAATGGATATTACTAATAGACATATAAGAGTAAATGGCCTTCAGAGTGACCTTGACCTTGAAGATACTGATATGGGTGTTGGGCTCTGCACATTCTTGATGAGAGATTGACCTACTTCGGACACCTTTGGCGTTTCTAATCTTCTGATTCCTGATTGGCTAAGACGACTTCGAGCCGGCAATCGGATTTACCTAGTCACAATTCTGCAGGCAATCCGATTGGCCCTAATCTTCAACAGCAATTTTAAACTTCTTGGAGAAAAACTTAATCATCAACAGACTCCAAAGACTATCTGCGTTGGAATTCTTCGCTCTTCGCTGCAGATCTACACTACGCCGCTTTGGACGAGGGATGCTTGCTTCTACTCCCGGACTCTTCCGCATCCATAACCTTCTTCAGAAAAGCTTGCCAAAAGGCCTAGTGCCATAGGGCGAGGGTAAACAAAAACTTTGTCTTGATGAGATGAGCAATCCCTTCCTGCACAAAGTACTATTAGAGCAGACAAGAAATGGGTCTTACTATAGGCATATAAGAAGTGAATGACCTTCTGAGAACTTACAATAATGTCTCAGTAGCAAAACAGCAATTTGTGTAGATTGTGAGGTAAATATTCACTAGATCTGTAGGACCTGTCTCACATGTTCGCGGAATACTGCTGCACAAATTATTACCATATAATTTGCTCCATTGTCTGATAGTTTATAAGAGGGTATGCTGTTATTGGAATCATTTTAACATTGTCAATTGGAGCAATATTAATGTTATTCAAAATCTTTATTTAAGTATAGCAACAACACAAAAAATATTGATAGCAGCTTTTGTTTCAACTGATCAGACTAAAATACTGACATGGGTGCTAGGTTCTGCATATCATCCTGATGAGTAAATGTGTCAAGTTATTTTGAATTCTGTCTATGGATACAAGAGTTCTGGAGTACAAAATGGACCTTACTATTGGCATACATGAAGTGAACATCCTTCAGTGACCCTGAACTTAAAGACACTGACATGAGAGTTGGGTTCT
The DNA here is from genome assembly GCA_037043455.1 of Cyrtodaria siliqua. Classification (NCBI taxonomy): domain Eukaryota; kingdom Metazoa; phylum Mollusca; class Bivalvia; order Adapedonta; family Hiatellidae; genus Cyrtodaria; species Cyrtodaria siliqua. The sequence continues at coordinate 64,859 of JAWPHD010012518.1, read as the reverse complement.
GCAAATTGTCTTGATCAGATCAGTAAACATGCCAACGTATTTTGAAATCCCTCCATGCATGCGAGAGTTAAGTGGTCATGAAAAGGACCTTAAAATAGGCATAGAAGAAGTGTATGACCTTCAGAGTGACCTTGACCTTGAAGAGACTGACATGGGGTTGGACTTGGCACATTGTTTTTATGAGTAAATTTGCTACCTTATTCTGAAATCCTTCCATGGATGTGAGAGTTCTGGAGTGGGCACGAAACGGGTCTTACTATAGACATATAAGAAGTGAATGGCCTTCAGAGTGACCTTGACCTTGAAGATACTGACAATGGTGTTCTGTTAGACACATAATGCCTTGATGAGATGAGTAAATGTGCCTAGTTGTTTTGAAATCCCTTCATGCACGCAAGAGTTATGAAATGGACTCGAACTTGGCCTTAGTACAGACAAATAAGAGGTGAATGGCCTTCAGAGTGGCCTTGACCTTGAAGATACTGACATGGGTGTTGGGCTCTGCAGTCTTGATGAGAAGAGCAATCATCTATGCATGAAGTACCATTAGAGCAGACGAGAAATGGGCATTACAATACACATATAAGAAGTAAATGACCTTCAGAAAACTTACAATAATGTCTAGATAGCAAAACAGCAATTTGTGAAGATTGTGTGGTAATTATTCACTAGATCTGTAGGACCTAAGTCACATGTTCGCGGAATACTGAAGCATCTCTTATTGCATGAATTATTACCATATAATTCGAACCATTCTTTGATAGTTTATAGGAGGGTATTCTGTTATTGGAATCATTTTAACATTGTCAATTGGAGCAATATTAATGTTATTAAAAACTTAGCATGTGTCCATGGGACACGGATGTCCTCATTGAAAACAATCAACGTAAAACAAAGAAAAAAGGGTCACAATTCCAGTAATACAAGGTCAATATTGACGCAGAATATATAGGCACATCTTGAAATCATAGGTAAGCATCCTGTAAAGTTTTGAAACAATCGGTTCAGAAGTGTGGGAGAAGTCACACAACCTTTTCGGGACGGACACTCGTACATGTCTGGACGACGGACTTCCTCACCTCCCTCGACATTCAGTGATGGGGGCATAAAATTCAAAAGTCTAGCAACAACACAAAAAATATTGTTAGACAGAATTTACAATATAACTAAAGAAAACACAGCTTTTTTAATAGAACAGAAGATAATTATGCTTTTTTTAAAAGACTGACATGGGTGTTTGGTTCTGCATATCGACCTGATGAGATCAGTAAATGTGCCAAGTTATTTTCAAATCACTCCGCAGTGTTGTAAATCGGGCACAAAATGGCCCGGCCCTACTATATGTATATAAGAAGTGAATGACCTTTAAAGTGAACTCGACTGTATATTGACATGCTGGGTTCTGCACATCGTCTTGATGAAATGAGTAAATGATACAAGTTATTTTCAAATCACTCCATGCAGGCAAGTGTTGTAAATCAGACACAAAATGACCCGGCCTTACTATAGGCATATAAAAAAAGAATGGCATTCAGAGTGACCTTGGCTTTAAAGATACTGACATGAGTGTTGGGTTCTGCACATTGTCTTCATCAGAGCAGTAATTATGCCAAAATATTTTTACATCAGTCTATGCATAAAAGAGTAATAGAAGAGGACAAGAAATGGGCCTTACTATAGGCATATCAGAAGTGAAGAGACTTAACTGAGCTTGACCTTGAAGATTACATCCGTCTATGCATTCAAGAGTAATGAAGAGGACAAGAAATGGGCCTTACTATAGGCATATCAGAAGTGAAGACTTAAGTGACCTTGACCTTGAAGATACGGGGCATGGGTGTCAAATTCTACACATTGTCTTGATGATATTAATAAATGTGTCTAGTTATTTTAATTCCTCCATGCATGTAGGAGTTATTAAGTGGTCATGAAATGGACCTTACTATAGGCATAAAAGAAGTGAATGGCCTTCATAGTGACCTTGAATTTGAAGATACTGATACAAGTGTTGGGTCTGCACATTGTCTGAATGAGATGAGTAAATGTGCAAAATTTTCAAAATCCCTCAATGCAAGCAAGAGTTATTAAGTAGACATGATATGCACCTTACTATAGACAAATTATAAGAAGTGAATACCTTTAGGGTGATTTTGTCTTTGAAGATAACAATATGGGGTTGGATTTAGCACACTGTCTTGATGAGATAAGGAAATATTCCATATTATTTTGAAATCCCTCAATATATGCAAGAATTATGAAGAATTAGGAGAAGAATTCTATAAGCAGTTTGCTTTCATTCTAAACCTTTAATGTAATTGTACAATGTATATATGCAATGTTGTAAACCATTGAAAAAATAAAACACGTTTAAACCAATTATGAAGAGGAGACAAAATCAGAAGTGAATGGCCTTCAGAGTGACCCTGACCTTGAAGATACTGACACGGGTGTTGGGCTCTGCAGTCTTGATGATATGATCAATCCCTCCATGCATGAAGTACTATTAGAGTGAATTAGAAATAAGCCTTACTATAGACATATGACTGACTGACCTTCAGGGTGACTTTGACCTTGAAGCTATTGACATAGGTGTTGGGCTTTGCACAGTCTTGATGAGATGCATGAAGTAATATTAGAGCAGACGAGAAATGGGCCTTACTATAGACATATAAGAAGTGACTGACCTTCAGGGTGACCTTATCATTGAAGATACTGACATGGGTGTAGAGTTCTGCACATTGTAATGATGAGATGAGTAATACCTCAATGCATGCAATACAAGACGAGAAATAGGCCTTATATAGACATGTAAGAAGTGAAAGACCTTCAGAGAACTTACAATAATGTCTCAATAGTAAAACAGCAATTTATGTAGAGTGTGTGGTAATTATTCACTAGATCTGTAGGACCAGTCACATGTTCATGGAGTACTGCAGCGCCCGACATCGCGTGAATTATTACGATATAATTAGAGCCATTGTTTGATAGTTTATAAGAGGTATGCTGTAAATGGAATAATTTTAACATTGCCTAATGGAGCAATATAAATGTTATTCTATAAACTTCGAAAGTTAAAGGGGTCTGACGAGTTTCCTGACCGCTTCACAAATTTAATCAGAAAGTTTGTCAGAAAAGGATATAACCCTTTGGTTTTACAGCGCACTGCATGTTTAGTGATTGACCCCTCTACAGTCAGTCATTATGCTTCACTTTTCACTTGTACGATGACTGGACTACCTCTTGGGACTCTATAATTGTACCTACTGAAACCCCAACTAAGGGAGGTGGGTGCATGAGCTTTCGTCCCTCGGGTTTTCTGGTCGTACCCTAGATTGGTTTTCTCTTTAGCTGCAACTACTATGGTTGTTCAGTACGATTCTGGATACATCCTGAGATGTTTATTATTTTGTATGTATATCTTTAGTTAATTTCTATGGATGTGGACTTTATTGTTAGAGATTTCCTTTAGATGGGATGTAGTTTTGTTTACACGGTCTTGTCTATTTGGGCGCTGAAGACAGGATAATAGCGAGGATTGTGCGCATATAAAATTGATTTAAGCTAACCAGTAGGCCTTACTGCCTACTGACCGTTCAAAGTCGGTAACCCTGTCTTCACCACCCTTTCTGTTGTATTTTGTCTCTTTCACTGTAGTTTCAAGTCCTTGTTTGCAGTACAGTGCGCACCTACGATGCCATTGCATTTGGATGCTGTTGTTTCTATAGGACCCTATATCATTTTACTATAGGCATAAAAGAAGTGAATGACCTTCAGAAAGACCTTGACCATGGGGTTGGATTTGGCTCATTGTTTTGATGAGATGAGTAAATGTGCTACGCTATTCTGAAATCCTTCCATGAATGCAAAAGTTCTGCAGTGGGTACGAAACAGCGCCTTACTATTGACATATATAAGATATAGACTGAACTTACAATAATGTCTCGATAGCAAAACAGCAATTTGTTCAGATTGTTTCGTGAAATACTGCAGCATCTGACATCGAGTGAATTAGTATTATATCATTCAAGATATTGTTTTTAGTGTAAAAGAGGGTAAGCTATTATTGAAAGATAATGACGGTGTTTGGTTAGGCAATTAGTGTATGGCCTTCAGAGTGACCTTGACCTTGAAGATACTGACATGGTTGTCAAGTTTTGCACATCATCGTGATGAGAAGAATAAATGTGCATAGTTATTATGAAATACCTTCATGCATGCAAGAGTTATGAAGTGGACATGAAACTGGCCTTAATATAGACATATAAGAGGTGAATGGCCTTCAGAGTGACCTTGACCTTGAAGATACCGACATGGGTGTTCGGCTCTGCTCAGTCTTGACTAGATGAGCAATCCTGCCACGCATGAAGTACTATAAGAGCAGATGAGCAAATGGACCTTGTTATAGACATATAAGAAGGGAATGACCTTCAGACAATGTCTTGATAGCAAAACAGCAATTTGTGTAGATTGTGTGGTAACTATTCATTAGATCTGCAGCGTCTGACATCAGGTGAATTATTACTATATGTAAGTAGAGCCATTGTTTTATAGTTTATAAGAGGATATGCTGTTATTGGAGTCATTTTACCACCGTCAATTGGAGCAAGTATTAATGTTATTCAAAACTTAAAATGTGTCCATGCCCCAATGAAAACAATCAATAGAAAACATAAAATTTAAAGAAAAAAAAAGGGTTCGTAATCCTGGCAATACAAGGTCGATTTTGACGCTGCATCTGACATCATAGGTAAGCATCCTGTAAAGTTTCGAAACAATTGGTTGAAATGTGTGGGAGGAGATAGACACACAAACGTGTCAAGACGGACAGACGGCTTAGTCAGGATATGACATTTGGTGGTGGAGGCCTAAAACTAATATACAAATCTAGCAACACAAAAAATATTTGACAGATTACAATATAACTAATAAAAACACCGTTTTTTTTCAATTAATCAGAAGAGCTGCTGTTTTTAAAATACTGACATGGTGTTGGGTTCCGCATATCGTCCAGATGAGATGAGTATAATTATGTGCCATGTTATTTTCAAATCACTGCATGCATGCAAGTGTTGTAAATTGGACACATAATACAAGAAGAGCATGACCTTCAGAGTGACCTTGTCCTTGCAGATACCGACATGGGGTGGGATTTGGCACACTGTCTTGATGAGATGAGTAAACGTGCTACCTTATTCTGAAATCTTTCCATGGATACAAAGAGTTCTGGAACAGCATGACAAGGGCTGTACTATAGGCATATCAGAAGTGAATGGCCTTCAGAGTGACCTTGAAGATACTGACATGGGTGTTCGGCTCTGCAGAGTCTTGATGAGATCAGCAATCCCTCCATGCATGAAGTACTATTAGAGTGGATGAGAAATGGGCCTCACTACAGACACATCAGAAGTGAATGGCATTCAGAATGACCTTGATTTTGAAGTTACTGACATGGGTGTTGGGTTCTGCAGAGTCTTGATCAGATGAGCAATCCTTCCATGCATGCAGTACTATTAGAGTGGACAAGAAATGGGCCTTACTAATTTTCAAATCACTCCATGCATGGAAGTGTTGTAAATTGGACACAAGATGGGACTATAGGCTTACAAGAGAATGACCTTCAGAGTGACCTTGTCCTTGAAGATATTGACATGGGGTTGGATTTGGCACACTGTCTTGATGAGATGAGTAAATGTGCTACCCTATTCTGAAATTTTTCCATGAATACAAAGAGTTCTGGAGCAGCATGGTGAATGGCATTCAGAGTGACCTTGACCTTGAAGAAACTGACATGGGTGTTCGGCTCTGCACAGTCTTGATGAAATCAGCAATCCCTCCATGCATGAAGTACTATTAGAGTGGATGAGAAATGGGCATCACTAAAGACATGAGGTGAATGGCCTTCAGAGTGACCTTGACCTTGAAGATACTGACATGGATCTTGGGCTCTGCACAGTCTTGATGAGATGAGCAATCCTTCCATGCAGGAAGTACTATCAGAGGAGACGAGAAATGGGCCTTACTATACATAGAAGAAGTGAATGACCTTCAGAGAATAATGTCTCGATAGCAAAACAGCAATTTGTGTAGATTGTGTGGTAATTATTTACTAGATCTGTAGGACCAGAGTCAAATGTTTGCGGAATACTGCAGCATCTGACATCACGTGAATTATTACTACAGGCATATCAGAAGTGAATGACCTTCACAGTGACCTTGACCATGAAGATACTGACATGGGTGTTGGGTTCTGGACATCATTTCGATGAGTAAATGGAATTTAACGGCAAGCTACCACAAAAAGGTTATATGGCCCCAACAAAAATGAACAGGCCCGTTCTCCATTTACTTCTAGATAAAACATATGCGCATATGCAGAATGGGCATCTGCAGAACTGCAAAGCTGATCACGAAACAATACAGGGATGACGATAAAGAATTTTAATGAACATGGCAAAAATGACACAATGAACACGACTTCGGGAGGAATTTTACCCCGTTTATACATGTAACATTATCAACACATGTTTACTGGTATAAAATTGCGGTGACCGATTGGTTAGCATCTTTGCCACTCTTTCAAAAGGTATCGGGTTCGAATCACAATGCGGTCACATCTCAGATTTTTAAAACATACTCTCGAAACAATGCCTTCTTTCAAGTGGAGTGTAAACAGGTAAACCCGTCGATCCCGTTGCATGGAGCATGTGCACGTTAAAGGTATCACTAACTTTTGTTATTTCATAACCGTAAACCTAGGCCTTATCTCTGTGTCGTGGATTCATATGTCCCCAATAAAGGTTTTTTTAAAGTAAAACAAATAATTAAAAATAATATATATACATTAATAAAATATTTAAAACAAGAGGCCCAAGAGGGCCTGTGGACGCTCTACTGGCTAACATGGCTCTAATAACATCAATGAAGCGAGTGACTGCTATTTACGTTTTTTTGAAAGTTTCGGGCAAAAAAACAGCTTTTTGACTAAATCAAGGGCCATAACTAAAGAATCTGGTAAAGTTTGGTAAAGATCAGATGAAAAATGAAGGCCATACCGTATTAACGAGGCAAAATATAGCATTTATTTTTAACTAAATCAAGTGCCATAACTCCTCTGTTACTGGTCCGACTGGTCCAACATAGAGCTAAAAATAAATAAATATATATATATATGAAAACAAAGGAATAATTTAAAAATAAAAATAAAGGAAAAAAAAAAACATAATAATTAAAAAATAAAAAATAAAAAAAAATAAAAAAATTTTTTATAATAAATAAAATAAAATTAATAATAATATAAAAAAAGACAGTTGTAAAATCTGGTAAAGTTTGGCAAAGATCAGATGCAAAATGAAGGCCCTATCGTATGACGAGGCATATTATAGCATTTTTAACAAAATCAAAGGCCATAACTCCGCTGTTACTGGTCCGATCTGGTTGGTTTTAGAACTCGACCAAGCTTTCATAGACATTAACAATTTCATGAAGTTTGGTAAAGATCGGATGAAAAATGAAGGCGCTATCATCTTAACATGGCAAAATATATCATTTTGAAGTAAATCAAGGGCCATAACTCCGATGTTACTGGTCCGATATGGCTTGTCTGAGCTTTCATTGATATTAACAATCTGATCAAGTTTGGTAAAGATCGGATGAACAATGAAGCCCCTATAGTCTTAACGAGGCAAAATATAGCATTTTAACTAAATCAAGGGCCATAACTCCGCTGTTACTATTCCGATATGGCTGGTTTTTGAACTTGTCCAAGCTTTCATTGATATTAACAATCTGATCAAGTTTGGTAAAGATCGGATGAACAATGAAGCCCCTATCGTCTTAACGAGGCAAAATATAGCATTTTTAACTAAATCAAGGGCCATAACTTCGCTGTTACTGGTCCGATATGGCTGGTTTTCAAACTTGTTCGAGCTTTCAACGACATTAACAATCTGATAAAGATTGGTAAAGATCGGATGAACAATGAAGCCCCTATCGTCTTAACGATGCAAAATATAGCATTTTTAACTAAATCAAGGGCTACAACTCCGCTGATACTGGTCCGATCTGGCTGGTTTTCATACTTGCCGAGCTTTCATTGATATTAAAAATGTGGTAAAGTTTGGTAAAGATAGGAAGAAAAATGAAGGCCCTATTGTCTTAACGAGGCAAAATTTAGCAATATAGCATTATTAACTAAATCAAGGGCCATAACTCCGCTGTTACTTGTCCGATCTGGCTGGTTTTCGAACTCATCCGAGCTTTCATTGATATTAACAACCTGTTAAAGTTTGGTAAAGATCGGATGAAAAATGAAGGCCCTATCGTCTTAACGAGACAAAAGTTAACAACGGACAGACGACGGACGGACGACGGACGACGGACGGACGACGGACAACTCGGCATCCCATAAGCTCTGCTGGCCTTCGGCCAGTAGAGCTAAAAAGGAAGAAGAAGAAGAATACCCCTATTACAGGGTTTGGTATTGAACAAAACAAGAAAGACAGAAAGTGTAACATGAAGTGTTGTTCTAAAATCATTCCTTGCCTGCAAGCGTTGTAAATCGGACACAAACTGGACTTTACTATAAGCATACAAGAAGTAGATGGCCTTTAGGGTGATCTAGCTTGACGTTGAAGATACCGACATGTGTTGGTTTCTGCAGATTGTCTTGATGAGACAAGTAACCGGGCTAAATTACTCTGTAATCTCCAAATGCATGCAAGAGTTATGAAGAGGACACAATATATGGACCTTACTGTAAACATACTAGAAGTGAATGGCCTTCAGGATGACCTTGACCTTGAAGATACTGACATGGTGTCAAGACCTGCAAATCATCCTTATGAGATGAATATATGTGCCTAGTTATTGCAAAATCCCTCCATACATGCAAGAGTTTGTAGAGGGAAAGGAAATGAGCCTTACTATAGGCATATATGAAGTAAATAACCAGCAGGATGACCTTGACCTTGTAGATACTGACAAGGGTGTTCAATTAGGCACATTGTCTTGATGAGATGAGTAAATGTGAATAGTTATTTTGAAATCCCTTCATGCATGCAAGAGTTATGAAGTGGACACTAAATTGATCTTAGGCCTAAAAAAAAAACTTGTGTGTTTCTGGTTTCACCCTGTCAAAAAGTTAGGGTAGGTAGGTAGGAAAAAGTTTTTTTTTTTAGATATTTTTTTTATATATATTGTTCGCATATATTATGCCATTTTCGTACTAAGGCAACTTTTTGATAACCTTTGCAATCCAGATTAGATGCTTAACAACTCTGGCTAATAAAATTATCATTTGAATAAAAAAAAAAATAATAATAAAAAAAAAAATTAAATTTTTTTTTTTTTATTATTTCCGCTTAAAATATTTAGGGTCGGCGGTGATAAAGTAGGGACGGTCGGGAAACCGGAAACACACATGTTTTTTTATTAGGCCTTACTATAGACATATATACAAAGTGGATGACTTTCAGTGACTGTGAACTTACAATAATGTCTCGATAGCGAAACAGCAATGTTTGTAGATTGTAAGGTAATTGTTCACTAGATCTGTAAGACCCGAGTCACATGAATTGAATTGAATTGAATGTTGTTTAACGGCTCATCAACACAGTATAGGTTATTTAGAGCCGCCCCAGAGAGAGGGGAAGGATACATAGGAATCCGGGAACCTGCCCTACTCTTATTATCGAATAGATTCCTATGGTTCTTTAACGTGCTCGGAGGATAGACCGATACACGGGACCGCCCGGTTTACGTCCCCATCCGACGGACGAGTCACATGTTCATGGAATATTGCAGCATCTGACATCGAGTGAATTATTATTATATAAATCGAGATATTGTTTTTAGTGTATAAGAGGGTATGCTGTTATTGGAATCATTTTAACATTGTCATTTGTTGCAATATATTATTCAAAATAGACAAAGTGATCCCTAAGTATCAGCCATTCTGAACAGGTGACACAAAAAGGGTATCCAATTCAATGAACACAGTTTCTTCCGTGACTAGACACAGGTGCAAAAATTGCCAATGAAGCAAAGATTTTACACATAAAAAGTCACAGGAGGATACCACAGCGAGAACAGATTGAGGTCATTACTCTATCCAAGAGATGCTGGGAGCATTATGTAATTAAAAAGTTTGTCAATCTGATACAAGCCTAATGCAAAATGTAACTAGAATCACTGGTGTAAAAAAGAAGGTCAATCATGTTATCATGTAGAAGTTGCACAGATGTATATGTCGAGTGTAGGAATGACTTATAAAACAGACCTAAAGAGAAACCTTAAAAGAGGTGCAAGGTACACAAATGGTTGGTTGGTTGGTTGAATGGTTTTTTAAGTCATTTTCAGCACATTTTAGGCTATATACGACAGTCGATGTTTTAGTAGTGGAGAGAAACCACAAACATTTCCTGTACTACCAGTACTGTATACCTCCCGCCATCCAAAAGAAGTACATAAATGGAGACTAGGACAAATGATTTGGGGTTTTAAGGCGCACCAACTTATGAAAGGTTATATGGCGCCTAACAGGAATGAACATGCCAGGCTCATCCTCCATGTACACTGATGATAAAATATGAATAAATAAGTGAATGACCTTCAGAGAAATTATTTAGTGCTCTGTGGCAGTTGTAAAAAGTTGCCGTAATTACAAATCAGCAGTCCTATTACTTACTGTCCTTTGGGATCAATGGGCCAAATCTTAGTGTCTTTAAGGTAGAATACTGCTGAAGCCCATGCTAGTGGCCAGAAGAGGTGTTTGAACTTATATTACCACTCATAAACAGAGACAATAAATCTTAGTGTCTTTAAGGTAGAATACTCCTGAAGTCCATGCTAGTGGCCAGAAGAGGTGTTTGAACTTATATTACCACTCATAAACAGAGACAATAAATCTTAGTGTCTTTAAGGTAGAATACTCCTGAAGCCCATGCTAGTGGCCAGAAGAGGTGTTTGAACTTATATTACCACTCATAAACAGAGACAATAAATCTTAGTGTCTTTAAGGTAGAATACTCCTGAAGCCCATGCTAGTGGCCAGAAGAGGTGTTTGAACTTATATTACCACTCATAAACAGAGACAATAAATCTTAGTGTCTTTAAGGTAGAATACTCCTGAAGCCCATGCTAGTGGCCAGAAGAGGTGTTTGAACTTATATTACCACTCATAAACAGAGACAATAAATCTTAGTGTCTTTAAGGTAGAATACTCCTGAAGCCCATGCTAGTGGCCAGAAGAGGTGTTTGAACTTATATTACCACTCATAAACAGAGACAATAAATCTTAGTGTCTTTAAGGTAGAATACTCCTGAAGCCCATGCTAGTGGCCAGAAGAGGTGTTTGAACTTATATTACCACTCATAAACAGAGACAATAAATCTTAGTGTCTTTAAGGTAGAATACTCCTGAAGCCCATGCTAGTGGCCAGAAGAGGTGTTTGAACTTATATTACCACTCATAAACAGAGACAATAAATCTTAGTGTCTTTAAGGTAGAATACTCCTGAAGCCCATGCTAGTGGCCAGAAGAGGTGTTTGAACTTATATTACCACTCATAAACAGAGACAATAAATCTTAGTGTCTTTAAGGTAGAATACTCCTGAAGCCCATGCTAGTGGCCAGAAGAGGTGTTTGAACTTATATTACCACTCATAAACAGAGACAATAAAACTGAGTCCGCTATTTATCTCTCTTTTTTGTGTTTGTTGCTTCCAAGGGACCCCTTTTTCATATTTATTTAAATGCCAATCCACTATCATGGTGCAGGGCATAAGAAATTGTATTATCTGCTTATGTTACACAAGTTTAGTTAGAACAATAATATGCTTGGGCAGTGCATGCTCTTGTAAAACAGATTCCACCCCAACCCTATCTGCACCCCATGTTCATGATGCACATAAACTCCATCTAACGCGTGTTCATGTTGCAAATAAACTCCATCTAACGCTACCATATCAAGGAAGTTTTAAATCTTATCAATCATTAACTATTTTTAAATCATGTAATCTTCAAAACAAACATTAAATTTAATTTAATTGAATTGAATTGGGTTTTAAGGCGCACCAACACATAAAAGGTTATATGGCGCCTAACAGGTATGAACATGACAGGCTCATCCTCCATTTACATTGAGATGAAATATGGATTTTATTTATTGTTTATTATTTTTCTGCCACTGCTCTAGTAATTTGAGCAAGTGGCACCTGAAAAAATGCAGGGGTCATGATGAAGACCTTTAATGAGCATGAACTTCTATGAGCATGAACAAAAAATAATAAAATCAACATGAAGTTGTGTGTGGGGGTGGGGGATCTCAAGTGGCCCTATTCTTTGCCCGGGTACCACACGGGGCCAATAAATTGAAGGTTAATTTTGTGTATATGTCATAATAATTTACATTTTGAACACTGTTTTTACCTATTTTATAAATTCTGAACATGTGTAGTTTTAGTTTCCATGTTTAGTAAAGAAAACAAAATATAATCTAGTTTATGAACTATCCATAATTTCATAACCAGTCTAATGCCCATAATTTCATAACCATAATTTCATCATGTATAAAATACTTTTCATCATGTATAAAATACTCTTGTGCTTCTTTATAGAACAAGAAATCAGTGGATTCACATGTCTCGCCTAATGGGGGCTGGACTTAAAAATAAAAAGGTCAATGATGCTTAAATGAAATTTTGTAAACATTTTAGTATTTAAAAACAATCGAGTTTGCCGTTTGCTGAGATGACATTTAAGTGCATTTGTTTAAAAACAAAATGCCATTCTATTAAAAACAAGAGGCCCAAGAGGGCCTGTGGATGCTCTACTGGCTAAAACGGCTCTTATATCAAGGGTTGTCGACATAAAATTCCCATCAGTAGTTTTTTTAAAACATTGCAAAAACAACAGGGATAGGATGGCCTTAGATCGCTCACCTGGTAATCATGGGCAATATGTCTGCTGTGTCTAGTCTGGCATGGGCATTTTTAATTTGTCCAACTTTCTTCTATGAATGAAATTTCATAAAAATAGGTGTGGGGGGTGGGAGAATGGGTGGGGGTGGGGGGGGGGGGGAGGTTTATATTTACATTCTAAACAAATATGGTAAAGATCAGATAAACAAGAGGCCCAAGAGGGCCTGTGGACGCTCTACTGGCTTACATGGCTCTTATAACATCAATGAAGCGAGTGACTGCCATTTACGTTTTTTTGAAAGTATCGGGCAAAAAACAGCTTTTGAACTAAATCAAGGGCCATAACTAAAGAATCTGTTAAAGTTTGGTAAAGATCAGATGAAAAAAGGAAGGCCCTACCGTATTAACGAGGCGAAATATAGCATTTTTAACTAAATCAAGAGCCATAACTCCTCTGTTACTGGTCCGACTGGTCCAACATAGAGCTAAAAATACAAAAAAAAAATAAAAAATAAAAAAAATAGAAATAAAAAATAATAATCATTCAAAAAAATCAATTATAAAAAAAAAAAATTAACAAAATAAAAAATTATAACGAAAAAAAAAAAAAAAAATAAAAAAAAATAAAAAAAATATATATATAAAATTCCAAAAAAAAAAAATAAAAAAAAAATATAAAAATAAAAAAATAAATAAAACAAAATAATAAAAAATAAAAATAAAAAATAAATAAAATAAAATGAAATAATAAAAAAGGAAGTAATAAAATGTGGTAAAGTTTGGCAAAGATCAGATGCAAAATGAGGCCCTATCGTATGACGAGGCAAATTATAGCATTTTTAACAAAATCAAGGGCCATAACTTCGCTGTTACTGGTCCGATCTGGCTGGTTTTTGAACTTGACCGAGCTTTCATTGACATTAACAATCTGATAAAGTTTGGTAAAGATCGGATGTACAATGAAGCCCCATCGTCTTAACGAGGCAAAATATAGCATTTTTAACTAAATCAAGGGCCATAACTCCGCTGTTACTGGTCCGATATGGCTGGTTTTCGAACTTGTCCGAGCTTTCAATGAATTAACAATCTGATAAAGTTTGGTAAAGATCGGATGAACAATGAAGCCTCTATCGTCTTAACAAGGCAAAATATACCATTTTTAACTAAATAAAGGGCCATAACTCCGCTGTTACTATTCCGATATGCCTGGTTTTCGAACTTATCCGAGCATTCATTGATACTAACAATCTGATAAAGTTTGGTAAAGATCGGATGAACAATGAAGACCCTATCGTCTTAACGAGGCAAAATATAGCATTTTTAACTAAATCAAGGGCCATAACTCCGCTGTTACTAGTCCGATATGGCTGATTTTCGAACTTGTCTGAGCTTTCATTGATATTAACAATGTGGTAAAGTTTGGTAAAGATAGGATGAAAAATGAAGGCCCTATCGTCTTAACGAGGCAAAATATAGCATTTTTAACTAAATCAAGGGCCATAACTCCGCTGTTACTTGGCCGATCTGACTGGTTTTCGAACTCATCCGAGCTTTTATTGATATTAACAACCTGTTAAAGTTTGGTAAAGATTGGATGAAAAATGAAGGCCCTTTCGTCTTAACGAGACAAAAGTTAACAACAGACGACGGACGACGGACGGACGACGGACAACTCGGCATCCCATAAGCTCTGCTGGCCTTCGGCCAGTAAAGCTAAAAATGAAGTGGAAAATACAAAAATACAATTTATCATTTTTCAACAAATCAAGGGCCATAACCTGTCGTTACTAACTAGATCTAGCTGGTTTTCGAACTTGTCAAAATTTCATTGATATACCATGCTTTCCACAACTAGACATCATACTGAGGCTTCCTGCCAAATTTTGTAGAAATCCAACAAGCCGTTTAGGAGGAGTAGGGCCGACAAGAAAGTGCCATAACTCCGTCATAAATCAGCAAACTGGAACAAAAGCGTGATATGCACAACTAGACAATTTATCGATGTTTTCTGCCAAGTTTCGTCGAATTCCAACAAGGCGTTTAGGAGGAGTAGCGCTGACAAGAAATTTAAAAAAAAATGTCAATGGTCTGAAACTCCATCAAAAATCAATGAACCGGAAAAAAAATGCAATAGGCACAGCAATGCTTCCTGCTAACATGGCGTTAACACCAAAAAAAAAATTAAAACAAAAAAATAATGAAATAAGAACATTTAAAAACAAAAAAATAATAATCAAGAAATTTAAAAGAAAAATGTCAAGGGGCTCCATCAAAAATCAATGGACCGGGAAAAAAATGCAATAGGCACAGCAATGCTTCCTGCTAACATGGCGTTAACACCAAAAAAAATAATAATAAAAAAAAATAATGAAATAACAAAAAGAAAAAAAAAAAAAATTAAACAAATATAAAAAATAAAAATAAAATAAAAAAATCAAACAAAAGAAATAATTAAAACAAAACAATTAAAAAACAAGAGGCCCAAGAGGGCCTGTGGACGCTCTACTGGCTAATATGGCTCATAACAACAATGAAGCGAGTGACTATCATCTTAAAGAGGCAAAACATAGCATTTTTAACTAAATCAAGAGCCAAAACTCCACCATAACTGGTCTGATCAGGCTGGTTTTCCAAGTTGGCCAGTAGAGATAATAAAAAAAATAAAAAAAATAAAAAAATAAAAAAAATAAAATAAATTTTTTTTTAAAGGGACACTGTCCGTAAGTAAGCAGATATTGAGCATAACCAAATAACTGTCTGACTTTTATTCAGTGAAATATATACATGAAAACATGAGCATAGACACTAAGAAGTCTGTAGTAATACATTCGTGAGTTTGAAAAAAAAAGCTTAAATTTTTATTTGTAAATAAAGTGGGACCCACTGTATTTACCTTTTCTGCGATCACGTGACTTCCATTAGTGCATTAGGTTTTCACCATAGTATTTAGTGGGTAATATGTTTGGCCCGCTTAGCTCAGTAGGGAGCTAGGTCGACCACTTTACGCTCACTATTATTACCGCGAGTGTAATTTTAGTTTGGGTTGCGAGTTCAAACGCCCGAAATGGTTTCTCTTTTTTTTGTACCGCGATTGAATTCCGTCAAACAATCCTGCTTTAATTAGTAAATATTCAGTAATGTTTGGTGTGTAATGTTTGCGAACATAATTAGTGTGTGTTTTATAAGCTAAAAGTTACGGACAGTGAAAAAATTTAAAAAAAAAAAGAAATATAAAAATAATAGAACAAAAAAGTCAAAAAATGTGGTAAAGTTTGGTAAAGATCAGATGAAAAATGAAGGCCCTAATGCCTTAACAAAGCAAAATATAGCATATTTAACGAAATCAAGGGCCGTAACTCTGATGTTACTGGTCCGATTTGGCTTGTTTTTGAACTTGTCCGAAGCTTTTATTGACATTAACAATCTGGTAAATCTTGGTAAAGATCGGATGTGAAATGAAGGCCCTATCATTTTAACGAGGCAAAATATAGAATTTTTAACTAAATCAAGGACCATAATTGCGCTGTTATTTGTCCGATCTGGCTGGTTTTCGAACCTGTCCTCCGAGATTTCATTGACATTAACAATCTGTTAAAGTTTGGCAAAGATCAGATGAAAAATGAAGACCCTATCGTCTAAACGAGGCAAAATATAGCATTTTTAACTAAATCAAGGGCCATAACTCCGCTGTTACTAGTCCGATGTGGCTGGTTTTCAAACTTGCCCGAGGATTCATTGACATTAAACAATCTGTTAAAGTTTGGCAAAGATCAGATGAAAAATGAAGGCCCTATCATCTTAACGAGGCAAAATATAGCATTTTTAACTAAATCAAGGGCCATAACTCCGCTGTAACTAGTCCGATATGGCTGGTTTTCGAACTTGTCCGAGCTTTCATTGATATTAACAATCTGATAGTGTTTGGTAAAGATCGGATGAACAATGAAGCCCCTATCGTCTTAACGAGGCAAAATATATCATTTTTACCTAATGAAGGGCCACAACTCCGCTGTTACTGGTCCGATAAGGCTGGTTTTCACAATTGTTCCAGCTTTCAATGACATTAACAATCTGATAAAGTTTGGTAAAGATCGAATGAACAATGAAGCCCCTATCGTATTAACGAGGCAAAATATAGCATTTATAACTAAATCAAGGGCTATAACTCCGCTGTTACTAGTCCGATATGGCTGGTTTTCGAACTTGTCCAAGCTTTCATTGATATTAACAATGTGATAAAGCTTGGTAAAGATAGGATGAAAAACGAAGGCCCTATCGTCTTAACGAGACAAAATATAGCAATATAGCATTTTTAACTAAATCAAGGGCCATAACTCCGTTGTAACTTGTCCGATCTGGCTGGTTTTCGAACTCATCCGAGCTTTCATTGATATTAACAACCTGTTAAAGTTTGGTAAAGATAGGATGAAAAATGAAGGCTCTATCGTCTTAACGAGACAAAAGTTAACGACGGACGGACGGACGGACGACGGACGGACGACGGACAACTCAGCATCCCATAAGCTCTGCTGGCCTTCGGCCAGTAGAGCTAAAAATTACTAATAAGAAAAAAAAAGGCAAAACATCTGGTAAAGTTTGGTAAAGATCAGATGAAAAATGAAAGACCTATCCTATTAACGAGGCTGAATATAGCATTTTTAACTAAATCAAGGGCCATAACTCCGCTGTTATTGGTCCGATCTGGCTGGTTTTCGAACTTGTGCGAGCTTTCATTGATATTAACAATCTGGTAAAGTTTGGTAAAGATCGGATGAAAAATGAAGGCCTTTGGCCAGGAGAGCTAAAATCATCAGCTCCAAAAAGTAGGTCAAGGTCATACATGAAATTAAGACATCCAAAAAAAAAGATGCACTAACGAAGACACAACTAAGTCAAAATAGAATATGTTTTCTTCCAAAGATTAAGCTATAAATTAGGTTTAAAACATCTAGTGCATAATTCTAGTTCATGAGAAAGTGATGTAAATGTAACAATTAAAGTTATCTGCCCTTTGCTTGGATGGTGAAGGTCACATCCACATTTGCTTTGTCACGTTGCAATTTACCACTCAAGATACAACTATAAGCAAAGTTTGAAAAGTCTTAGTGCATACAGTTTGTGAAAAAGTGACCTAAACGCCAAAGTTGAAGGTAAAAATTATAAGGTTATCTGCCCTTGCTTGGAGGGTCAAGGTCACTTCCACATTTGCTTTGTCACGTTGCGATATACCACTCAAGATACAACTATAAGCAAAGTTTTAAAGGTCTAGTACATACAGTTTGTGAAAAAGTGACATAAACGCAAAAGTTGAACCTAAAAATTATTAAGTTATCTGCCCTTTGCTTGGAGGGTCAAGTTCACTTCCAAATTTGCTTTGTCACGTTGCCATGTACCACCCAAGATACAACTATAAGCAAAGTTTGAAAGATCTAGTGCATACAGTTTGTGAAGAAGTGACCTAAACGCAAAAGTTGAACCTAAAAATTAGTAAGTTATCTGCCCTTGGCTTGGAGGGTCAAGGTCACTTCCACATTTGCTTTGTCACGTTGCGATGTACCACCCATGATAAAACTATAAGCAAAGTTACAAAGGTCTAGTGCATACAGTTTGTGAGAAAATGACCTAAACGCAAAACTTGAATGTTGACGCCGCCGCCGCCAAAAAAGCAACACCTATGTCTCTTTTCTTCGAAAAGGTGAGACAAAAACAGCATGTTTTGTATTGATACATTTAACAAACACTAAATATTGTTAAATTTAACTTACAATTTTACTTCTAGGAAAACAAAGAGGCACTGCCTGTCAATACAGATGCTCGACTTTCAAGGCCTTGTCTATTTATTGGGAAATTAAGTTTAAGTGCATACTTCTCTCTATGAAATCTGACAGTGAGCACATATGTGATGTTTTACTGAATTCTTTTAGGGGGATTCCAAGACATGAAAACATTTTTTTTTTTTAAAAAGACCATTATACTTAAGTTGGCAAGCTTAAATACAAAACATGAACCAATTTTCCAGTTTTTTCTAAGTATAAAAGGGGCAATAATTTGTTACAGACTCAGTAGTGTTATTTTTACTGGTCCTTTGGGACCAACGAGCTCAATATAGGTGGCTTTGAAGTAGAATACCGCTTAAGCCGGTGCTAGGGGTGTGAGAGGTGTTGCTTCTTTCATTACTTCTCATGAACAGACTCAATAAAACCGAGTCTGCTACTTTATTCTCTTAACTGTGTTTGTTGCTCACAAAGGATCACCTTTATCAGTATTTATTAACATTCACACTAGCGTTCGTTTAGTGCAGTGTGGCGGCTGTAAAAAGTCTCCCAGTGCTACGAATCAGTAGTGTTATTTTTACTGGTCCTACTGGTCCTTTGGGACCAACGAGCCCAATATAGGTGGCTTTGAAGTAGAATACCGCTTAAGCCGGTGCTAGGGGGCGTAAGAGGTGTTGCTTATGAACAGACTCAATAAAACCGAGTCTGCTACTTTATTCTCTTAACTGTGTTTGTTGCTCACAAAGAATCACTTTTATCAGTATTTATTGATGTCTAGAAATATTTATAAGGAAGCCCAGAACCAGATTTGGTTGGGCTAGGACAAGGAATGTAAGAGGTGAAACTATAAACACAGTTTACATGCACAAACTTGCGGCAGAAAGGGACGCCAATGCCGCAGCCATTACATAAGCTCTCTTATTCTTCGAACAGTCAGAAGAAAAAAACTAGCGTTTTTGTGTATTTATAAAAATTAATGCTTCTATTGGAATCATTTAAACACCATCTATTAATGCTATATGAGCTTACAATATTGTCTTTATAATAAACAAGAAATCCGTGGATTCACATGTCTCGCCTAACGGGGGCTGGACTTAAAAATAAAAAGGTCAATGATGCTTAAATGGAAGTTTGTAAACATTTTAGTAACTAAAAACAATCGAGTTTGCCGTTTGTCGAGATGACATTTAAGTGCATTTGTTTAAAAACAAAATGCTATTCTATTAAAAACAAGAGGCCCAACAGAGCCTGTGGATGCTCTACTGGCTAAAATGGCTCTTATATCAAGGGTTGTCGACATAAAATCCCTATCAATAGTGTTTTAAAACATTGCAAAAACAACAGGGATAGGATGGCCTTAGATCGCTCACCTGGTAATCATGAACATTAAGTCTGCTGTGTCTAGTCTGGCATGGGCATTTTTTAATTTGTCTCATTTTCTTCTATTAATAAAATTTCATAAAAATGCAGGGGGGGGGAGGGGGGGAGTTGGTGTGTGTGGGGGGGGGGGGGGGGGGGGAGTTGGTGTGTGTGTGGGGGGGGGGGGGGTATATTAACATTCTAGACAAATATGGTAAAGATCAGGTAAAAAATGAAGTAACTACAGATTTAACAAAGGAAAATACAATATAGCATTTTTCAACAAATCGAGGGCCCTAGATCAAGCTGGTTTTCAAACTTGTCCAAAATTTCATTGATATACCATGCTTTGCACAACTAGATATCATACTGCGGCTTCCTGCCAAATTTTGTAGAAATCCAACGAGCCGTTTAGGAGGAGTAACGCTGACAAGAAATTTAAAGTAAAAATGCTGACAAGAAATTTAAAGTAAAAATGTTAAAGTGCAATAACTCCGTCATAAATCAGCAAACTGGAACAAAAGCGTGATATGCACAACTAGACATTTTACCGATGCTTCCTGCCCAGTTTCGTCGAAATCCAACAAGGCGTTTAGGAGTAGCGCCGACAAGAAATTTTTAAAAGAAATGTGAAGGGGCCGTAACTCCATCAAAAATCAGCGAACCGGAAAAAAAAACTGCAATAGGCACAGCAATGCTTCCTGTTAACATGCCGTTAACATCACAATAAAAACAAGAGGTCAATGACCTTGAAGCTCTACTGATTGATTTTGATTTCAGGAAGTAGTCGCTACAGACTTGTTTTTTGAAAAATTATTTTTAGCTGTGGCGGCCATCTTGAATTTACGGCCGACCTGAAATTTTGCCAGGATCAATTAGACATCAAGACCAACATTCCTGTGAAGTTTCATGAAAATCCATCAAGTAGTTTCACAGCAATATTCGCTACAAGTTTTCATTATATAACTCTATGTAAACAAAGATTGCCACTGACAGCCATGTTTAACGTCGAATCAAAATAATGTATGACTCTGATAACCATCATGTCATGCTGATCATTTTGCAAAAGTCCAATATCAATATCACTTATAGTTTTCAAGACGTAGTCGCTACAAACTTCTTTTTTAAAAGATCTAATTTTAGCTGTGGCGGCCATCTTGAATTTCTGGCCGATCTGAAATTTTGTTAGCATCAATTAAACATTAACAGCAACATTCCTGTAAAGTTTCATGAAAATCTGCCAAGTAGTTTCAAAGGATTAGTCGCTACAAGTTTTTACTATATAACTCTATGTAAACAAAGATGGCCGCTGGCAGCCATGTTTAACGTTGAATCAAAACAATTTTTGACAAGGACCAACATCATGTCATGCTGATCATTTTACAAAAAGTCCAATATCAATATCACTTATAGTTTTCAAGAAGTAGTCGCTACAAACTTGTATTTTGAAAATCTATTTTTAGCCATGGCAGCCATCTTGAATTTCCAGGCGATCTGAAATTTTGCTAGGATCATTTAGACATCAAGAGCAACATTCCTGTGAAGTTTCATGAAAATCCGTCAAGTAGTTTCAGAGGAGTAGTCGCTACAAGTTTTCATTATATATCTCTATGTAAACAAAGATGGCCGCTGGCAGCCATGTTTAACGTCAAATCAAAACGATTTTCAACAAGGACCAACATCATGTCATGCTGATCATTTTAGAAAAAGTCCCATATCAATATCACTTATAGTTTTCAAGAAGTAGTCGCTACAAACTTGAATTTAAAAAATCTATTTTTAGCTTTGGCGGCCATCTTGGATTTCACATCAACATGAATTTTTGCTAGGATCAACTAGACTTCATGGGCAACATTTCTGTAAAGTTTTATGAATATCCATCCAGTAGTTTCAGAGGAGTAGTCGCTACAAATAAAAGTTAACGGACGGACAGACGGACGGACAGACAGACGGACAGACGACGGACGCCGCACCACGGCATAAGCTCTGCTGATCTCTGATCAGTAGAGCTAAAAATCAATCAATAAAAAAAATCAAAAAAGAATCATTAACAAGAGGTCAATGACCTTGAAGCTCTACTGATTGATTTTGATTTCAGGAAGTAGTCGCTACAGACTTGTTTTTTGAAAATCTATATTTAACCGTTGCGGCCATCTTGAATTTCCGGCCGACCTGAAATTTTGCTAAGATCAATAAGACATTAAGAGCAACATTCCTGTGAAGTTTCATGAAAATCCGTCATGTAAACAAAGCAGCCATGTTTAAGGTCAAATCAAAACGATTTTCGACAAGGACCAACATCATGTCATACTGATCATTTTAGAAAAAGTCCCATATCAATATCTCTTATTGTTTTGAAGAAGTAGTCGCTACAAACTTATTTATTTTAAATCTATTTTTAGCTGTGGCGGCCATCTTGAATTTCCGGCCGACCTGAGATTTTTCTAGGATCAACTAGACATCAAGAGCAACATTCCTGTGAAGTTTCATGAACATCCGTCGAGTAGTTTCAGAGGAGTAGTCGCTACAAGTTTTTACTATATAACTCTATGTAACCAAAGATGGCCACTGGCAGCCATGTTTAACGTCGAATCAAAATAATTTTCCACAAGGATCTACATCATGTCATGCTGATCATTTTAGAAAAAGTCCCATATCAATATCACTTATAGTTTTCAAGAAGTAGTCGCTACAAACTTATTTTTTAAAAATCTATTTTTAGCTGTGACGGCCATCTTGAATTTCCGGCCGACCTGAAATTTTGATAGGATCAATTAGACATCAAGAGCAACATTCCTGTAAAGTTTCATGACAATCCGCCAAGTAGTTTCAGAGGAGTAGTCGCTACAAGTTTTTACTATATAACTCTATGTAAACAAAGATGGCCGCTGGCAGCCATGTTTAACGTTGAATCAAAACGATTTTTGACTAGGATCAACATCATGTAATGCTGATCATTTTAGAAAAAGTCCCATATCAATATCACTTATAGTTTTCAAGAAGTAGTCGCTACAAACTTATTTTTTAAAAATCTATTTTTAGCTGTGACGGCCATCTTGAATTTCCGGCCGACCTGAAATTTTTCTAGGATCAATCAGACATCAAGAGCAACATTCCTGTAAAGTTTCATGACAATCCGCCAAGTAGTTTCAGAGAAGTAGTCGCTACAAGTTTTTACTATATAACTCTATGTAAACAAAGATGGCCGCTGGCAGCCATGTTTAACGTTGAATCAAAACGATTTTTGACTAGGATCAACATCATGTCATGCTGATCATTTTAGAAAAAGTCCCATATCAATATCACTTATAGTTTTCAAGAAGAAGTCGCTACAAACTTGTATTTTAAAACTCTATTTTTAGCTTTGGCGGCCATCTTGGATTTCACATCAACATGAATTTTTGCTAGGATCAACTAGACTTTATGGGCAACATTTCTGTAAAGTTTCATGAATATCCATCCAGTAGTTTCAGCTGTGAAGTCGCTACAAGTTTTTACTATATAACTCTATGTAAACAAAGATGGCCGCTGGCAGCCATGTTTAACGTTGAATCAAAACGATTTTTGACTAGGATCAACATCATGTCATGCTGATCATTTTAGAAAAAGTCCCATATCAATATCACTTATAGTTTTCAAGAAGAAGTCGCTACAAACTTGTATTTTAAAACTCTATTTTTAGCTTTGGCGGCCATCTTGGATTTCACATCAACATGAATTTTTGCTAGGATCAACTAGACTTTATGGGCAACATTTCTGTAAAGTTTCATGAATATCCATCCAGTAGTTTCAGCTGTGAAGTCGCTACAAATAAAAGTTTACGGACAGACGGACAGACAGACAGACGGACAGACGGACGACGGACTCCGCACCACGGCATAAGCTCTGCTGATCTCTGATCAGTAGAGCTAAAAATTAAAAAAAAAAATAAAAATAAAAAATATCTATTAAAAAAATATATATATATATATATATATACTTGTACTAATAATAATAAATAAAAAAAAAAGGCAAAACATCTGGTAAAGTCTGGTAAAGATCAGATGAAAAATGAAAGCTCTATCGTATTAACGAGGCAAAATATAGCATTTTTAACTAAATCAAGGGCCATAACTCCGCTGTTATTTGTCCGATCTGGCTGGTTTTCGAACATGTGCGAGCTTTCATTGATATTAACAATCTGGTAAAGTTTGGTAAATATCGGATGAAAAATGAAGGTCTTTGGCCAGTAGAGCTAAAAATCGTCAGCTCCAAAAAGTAGGTCAAGGTCATAGATGAAATCCAGGCATCCAAAAAAAAGATGCACTACCAAAGACACAACTATGTCAAAATAGAATATGTTTTCTTCCAAAGATTAAGCTATAAATTAGGTTTAAAACATCTAGTGCATAATTCTAGTTCATGAGAAAGTGATGTAAATGTAACAATTAAAGTTATCTGCCCTTTGCTTGGATGGTGAAGGTCACATCCACATTTGCTTTGTCACGTTGCCAATGTACCACTCAAGATACAACTATAAGCAAAGTTTGAAAGGTCTTAGTGCATACAGTTTGTGAAAAAGTGACCTAAACGCCAAAGTTGAAGGTAAAAATTTAACAAGGTTATC
Source organism: Cyrtodaria siliqua (assembly GCA_037043455.1). NCBI lineage: Eukaryota > Metazoa > Mollusca > Bivalvia > Adapedonta > Hiatellidae > Cyrtodaria > Cyrtodaria siliqua. The sequence goes on along the minus strand of JAWPHD010012518.1, from coordinate 40,202 downwards.
AGCCCTTGCTTGGAGGGTCAAGTCACTTCCGTATTTGCTTTTTCACGTTGCGATGTACCACTCAAGAAACAACTATAAGCAAAGTCTGAAGGTCTAGTACATACAGTTCGTGAGAAAATGACAAACGCAAAACTTGAATGTTGACGCCGCCGCCGCCGGAAAAGCAACACCTATGTCTTTTTTTTTCCTTGAAAAGGCGAGACAAAAATAGCAATCTTTGTAAATAATACAAGTATGATATATTATTCAAGGCTAACAACAACACAAATAAATATTACTTGACAGAATTTACAAAATTGACCTACGAAACGAGCATTTTGTTTTCATTTTATATAAAAATTAATGCCATTATTGGAATCATTTTAACATGTGTCAATAAATGTTATATGAGTGTAGTCTAAATTATTTGTTCTAGTCTTGCAACAATGGAAATACATATTTCCTAGACGGAACTTACAATAAGGTCTTATGTATAAAACTGCAATTTGTGTAGATTGTTTGGCAACAATTAACTAGATCTGTAAGACCTAAGTCACAGGTTTGCGGAATACTGCAGTCGGACATCACGTGAATTGTTACTATAATTGGGGTCATGTCTTTTTAATTGATAGAATATGAGTGTTATTCAAAACTTTTATTCAAATCTAGCAACAACACACATGAATATTGCTAGACAGAACTTACAACATAACTGAAGAAAATGCAGTATTTTTTACAATTTATAAGAAGATATGCTGATATTAGAATCATTTTAACATTGTCAATTGATGCAGATGAATGCAATTCAACATATTAAAGTCTATCAACAACACAAATAAATATTACTAGACACTTAACAGTATGTTTGAAATTATAAAATTATGCTATTATTAGAATTATTTCAACATTGTCAATTGTTGCGATATGAATCGCAATTGCAATTTAACATCTCGATTCAAGGCTAACAACAACACAAATAAATATTACTTGACAGAATTTACAATATTGACCTACGAAACCAGCATTTTGTTTTCATTTTATATAAAAATTAATGCCATTATTGGAATCATTTTAACATGTGTCAATAAATGATATATGAGTGTAGTCTAAATTATTTGTTCTAGTCTTGCAACAATGGAAATACATATTTCCTAGACGGAACTTACAATAAGGTCTTATGTACAAAACTGCAATTTGTGTAGATTGTTTGGCAACAATTCACTAGATCTGTAAGACCTAAGTCACAGGTTTGCGGAATACTGCAGTCTGACATCACGTGAATTGTTACTATAATTGGGGTCATGTCTTTTTAATTGATAGAATATGAATGTTATTCAAAACTTTTATTCAAATCTAGCAACAACACACATGAATATTGCTAGACAGAACTTACAACATAACTGAAGAAAATGCAGCCTTTTTTACAATTTATAAGAAGATATGCTGATATTAGAATCATTCTAACATTGTCAATTGATGCAATATGAATGAATTTCAACATATTTAAGTCTATCAACAACACAAATAAATATTACTAGACACTAAACAGTATGTTTGAATTTATAAAATTATGCTATTATTAGAATTATTTCAACATTGTCAATTGTTGCGATATGAATCGCAATTTCAATTTAACATCTCGATTCAAGGCTAACAACACAAATAAATATTACTTGACAGAATTTACAATATTGACCTACGAAACCAGCATTTTGTTTTCATTTCATATAAAAATTAATGCCATTATTGGAATCATTTTAACATGTGTCAATAAATGCTATATGAGTGTAGTCTAAATTATTTGTTCTAGTCTTGCAACAATGGAAATACATATTTCCTAGACTGAACTTACAATAAGGTCTTATGTACAAAACTGCAATTTGTGTAGATTGTTTGGCAACAATTAACTAGATCTGTAAGAGCTAAGTCACAGGTTTGCGAAATACTGCAGTCTGACATCACGTGAATTGTTACTATAATTGGGGTCATGTCTTTTTAATTGATAGAATTTGGATGTTATTCAAAACATTTATTCAAATCTAGCAACAACACACATGAATATTGCTAGACAGAACTTACAACATAACTGAAGTAAATGCAGCATTTTTTACAATTTATAAGAAGATATGCTGATTTTAGAATCATTTTAACATTGTCAATTGATGCAGTATGGATGCAATTCAACATATTTAAGTCTATCAACAACACAAATAAATATTACTAGACACTAAACAGTATGTTTGAATTTATAAAATTATGCTATTATTAGAATTATTTCAACATTGTCAATTGTTGCGATATGAATCGCAATTGCAATTTAACATCTCGATTCAAGGCTAACAACACAAATAAATATTACTGGACGGAATTTACAATATTGACCTACGAAACCAGCATTTTGTTTTCATGTTATATAAAAATTAATGCCATTATTGGAATCATTTTAACATGTGTCAATAAATGATATATGAGTGTAGTCTAAATTATTTGTTCTAGTCTTGCAACAATGGAAATACATATTTCCTAGACGGAACTTACAATAAGGTCTTATGTATAAAACTGCAATTTGTGTAGATTGTTTGGCAACAATTCACTAGATCTGTAAGACCTAAGTCACAGGTTTGCGGAATACTGCAGTCCGACATCACGTGAATTGTTACTATAATTGGGGTCATGTCTTTTTAATTGATAGAATATGAATGTTATTCAAAACTTTATTCAAATCTAGCGACAACACACATGAATATTGCTAGACAGAATTTACAACATAACTGAAGAAAATGCAGCATTTTTTACAATTTATAAGAAGATATGCTGATATTAGAATCATTTTAACATTGTCAATTGATGCAGTATGGATGCAATTCAACATATTTAAGTCTATCAACAACACAAATAAATATTACTAGACACTAAACAGTATGTTTGAATTTATACAATTATGCTACTATTAGAATTATTTTAACATTGTCAATTGTTGCGATATGAATCGCAATTTCAATTTAACATCTCGATTCAAGGCTAACAACACAAATAAATATTACTTGACAGAATTTACAATATTGACCTACGAAACCAGCATTTTGTCTTCATTTCATATAAAAATTAATGCCATTATTGGAATCATTTTAACATGTGTCAATAAATGATATATGAGTGTAGTCTAAATTATTTGTTCTAGTCTTGCAACAATGGAAATACATATTTCCTAGACTGAACTTACAATAAGGTCTTATGTACAAAACTGCAATTTGTGTAGATTGTTTGGCAACAATTCACTAGATCTGTAAGACCTAAGTCACAGGTTTGCGGAATACTGCAGTCTGACATCACGTGAATTGTTACTATATTGGGGTCATGTCTTTTTAATTGATAGAATATGAATGTTATTCAAAACTTTTATTCAAATCTAGCAACAACACACATGAATATTGCTAGACAGAACTTACAACATAACTGAAGAAAATGCAGCCTTTTTTACAATTTATAAGAAGATATACTGATATTAGAATCATTTTAACATTGTCAATTGATGCAGTATGAATGCAATTCAACATATTTAAGTCTATCAACAACACAAATAAATATTACTAGACACTAAACAGTATTTGTTTCAATTTATAAAATTATACTATTAAAACAATTATTTTAACATTGTCAATTGTTGCGATATGAATCGCAATTTCAATTTAACATCTCGATTCAAGGCTAACGAACAACACAAATAAATATTACTTGACAGAATTTACAATATTGACCTACGAAACCAGCATTTTGTTTTCATTTCATATAAAAATTAATGCCATTATTGGAATCATTTTAACATGTGTCAATAAATGATATATGAGTGTAGTCTAAATTATTTGTTCTAGTCTTGCAACAATGGAAATACAAATTTCCTAGACTGAACTTACATTAAGGTCTTATGTACAAAACTGCAATTTGTGTAGATTGTTTGGCAACAATTCACTAGATCTGTAAGACCTAAGTCACAGGTTTGCGGAATACTGCAGTCTGACATCACGTGAATTGTTACTATAATTGGGGTCATGTCTTTTTAATTGATAGAATATGAGTGTTATTCAAAACTTTTATTCAAATCTAGCAACAACACACATGAATATTGCTAGACAGAACTTACAACATAACTGAAGAAAATGCAGTATTTTTTACAATTTATAAGAAGATATGCTGATATTAGAATCATTTTAACATTGTCAATTGATGCAGATGAATGCAATTCAACATATTAAAGTCTATCAACAACACAAATAAATATTACTAGACACTAAACAGTATGTTTGAAATTATAAAATTATGCTATTATTAGAATTATTTCAACATTGTCAATTGTTGCGATATGAATCGCAATTGCAATTTAACATCTCGATTCAAGGCTAACAACAACACAAATAAATATTACTTGACAGAATTTACAATATTGACCTACGAAACCAGCATTTTGTTTTCATTTTATATAAAAATTAATGCCATTATTGGAATCATTTTAACATGTGTCAATAAATGATATATGAGTGTAGTCTAAATTATTTGTTCTAGTCTTGCAACAATGGAAATACATATTTCCTAGACGGAACTTACAATAAGGTCTTATGTACAAAACTGCAATTTGTGTAGATTGTTTGGCAACAATTCACTAGATCTGTAAGACCTAAGTCACAGGTTTGCGGAATACTGCAGTCTGACATCACGTGAATTGTTACTATAATTGGGGTCATGTCTTTTTAATTGATAGAATATGAATGTTATTCAAAACTTTATTCAAATCTAGCGACAACACACATGAATATTGCTAGACAGAATTTACAACATAACTGAAGAAAATGCAGCATTTTTTACAATTTATAAGAAGATATGCTGATATTAGAATCATTTTAACATTGTCAATTGATGCAGTATGGATGCAATTCAACATATTTAAGTCTATCAACAACACAAATAAATATTACTAGACACTAAACAGTATGTTTGAATTTATAAAATTATGCTATTATTAGAATTATTTCAACATTGTCAATTGTTGCGATATGTATCGCAATTTCAATTTAACATCTCGATTCAAGGCTAACAACACAAATAAATATTACTTGACAGAATTTACAATATTGACCTACGAAACCAGCATTTTGTTTTCATTTCATATAAAAATTAATGCCATTATCATGATTATTGGGATAATTTTAACATGTGTCAATAAATGATATATGAGTGTAGTCTAAATTATTTGTTCTAGTCTTGCAACAATGGAAATACATATTTCCTAGACTGAACTTACAGTAAGGTCTTATGTACAGAACTGCAATTTGTGTAGATTGTTTGGGAACAATTACCTAGATCTGTAAGACCTAAGTCACAGGTTTGCGAAATACTGCAGTCTGACATCACGTGAATTGTTACTATAATTGGGGTCATGTCTTTTTAATTGATAGAATTTGGATGTTATTCAAAACATTTATTCAAATCTAGCAACAACACACATGAATATTGCTAGACAGAACTTACAACATAACTGAAGTAAATGCAGCATTTTTTACAATTTATATGAAGATATGCTGATATTAGAATCATTCTAACATTGTCAATTGATGCAATATGAATGAATTTCAACATATTTAAGTCTATCAACAACACAAATAAATATTACTAGACACTAAACAGTATGTTTGAATTTATACAATTATGCTACTATTAGAATTATTTTAACATTGTCAATTGTTGCGATATGAATCGCAATTTCAATTTAACATCTCGATTCAAGGCTAACAACACAAATAAATATTACTTGACAGAATTTACAATATTGACCTACGAAACCAGCATTTTGTCTTCATTTCATATAAAAATTAATGCCATTATTGGAATCATTTTAACATGTGTCAATAAATGATATATGAGTGTAGTCTAAATTATTTGTTCTAGTCTTGCAACAATGGAAATACATATTTCCTAGACGGAACTTACAATAAGGTCTTATGTACAAAACTGCAATTTGTGTAGATTGTTTGGCAACAATTCACTAGATCTGTAAGACCTAAGTCACAGGTTTGCGGAATACTGCAGTCTGACATCACGTGAATTGTTACTATAATTGGGGTCATGTCTTTTTAATTGATAGAATATGAATGTTATTCAAAACTTTATTCAAATCTAGCGACAACACACATGAATATTGCTAGACAGAATTTACAACATAACTGAAGAAAATGCAGCATTTTTTACAATTTATAAGAAGATATGCTGATATTAGAATCATTTTAACATTGTCAATTGATGCAGTATGGATGCAATTCAACATATTTAAGTCTATCAACAACACAAATAAATATTACTAGACACTAAACAGTATGTTTGAATTTATAAAATTATGCTATTATTAGAATTATTTCAACATTGTCAATTGTTGCGATATGTATCGCAATTGCAATTTAACATCTCGATTCAAGGCTAACAACAACACAAATAAATATTACTTGACAGAATTTACAATATTGACCTACGAAACCAGCATTTTGTTTTCATTTTATATAAAAATTAATGCCATTATTGGAATCATTTTAACATGTGTCAATAAATGATATATGAGTGTAGTCTAAATTATTTGTTCTAGTCTTGCAACAATGGAAATACATATTTCCTAGACGGAACTTACAATAAGGTCTTATGTACAAAACTGCAATTTGTGTAGATTGTTTGGCAACAATTCACTAGATCTGTAAGACCTAAGTCACAGGTTTGCGGAATACTGCAGTCTGACATCACGTGAATTGTTACTATAATTGGGGTCATGTCTTTTTAATTGATAGAATATGAATGTTATTCAAAACTTTATTCAAATCTAGCGACAACACACATGAATATTGCTAGACAGAATTTACAACATAACAGAAGAAAATGCAGCATTTTTTACAATTTATAAGAAGATATGCTGATATTAGAATCATTTTAACATTGTCAATTGATGCAGTATGGATGCAATTCAACATATTTAAGTCTATCAACAACACAAATAAATATTACTAGACACTAAACAGTATGTTTGAATTTATAAAATTATGCTATTATTAGAATTATTTCAACATTGTCAATTGTTGCGATATGTATCGCAATTTCAATTTAACATCTCGATTCAAGGCTAACAACACAAATAAATATTACTTGACAGAATTTACAATATTGACCTACGAAACCAGCATTTTGTTTTCATTTCATATAAAAATTAATGCCATTATCATGATTATTGGGATCATTTTAACATGTGTCAATAAATGATATATGAGTGTAGTCTAAATTATTTGTTCTAGTCTTGCAACAATGGAAATACATATTTCCTAGACTGAACTTACAATAAGGTCTTATGTACAGAACTGCAATTTGTGTAGATTGTTTGGGAACAATTACCTAGATCTGTAAGACCTAAGTCACAGGTTTGCGAAATACTGCAGTCTGACATCACGTGAATTGTTACTATAATTGGGGTCATGTCTTTTTAATTGATAGAATTTGGATGTTATTCAAAACATTTATTCAAATCTAGCAACAACACACATGAATATTGCTAGACAGAACTTACAACATAACTGAAGTAAATGCAGCATTTTTTACAATTTATATGAAGATATGCTGATATTAGAATCATTCTAACATTGTCAATTGATGCAATATGAATGAATTTCAACATATTTAAGTCTATCAACAACACAAATAAATATTACTAGACACTAAACAGTATGTTTGAATTTATACAATTATGCTACTATTAGAATTATTTTAACATTGTCAATTGTTGCGATATGAATCGCAATTTCAATTTAACATCTCGATTCAAGGCTAACAACACAAATAAATATTACTTGACAGAATTTACAATATTGACCTACGAAACCAGCATTTTGTCTTCATTTCATATAAAAATTAATGCCATTATTGGAATCATTTTAACATGTGTCAATAAATGATATATGAGTGTAGTCTAAATTATTTGTTCTAGTCTTGCAACAATGGAAATACATATTTCCTAGACGGAACTTACAATAAGGTCTTATGTACAAAACTGCAATTTGTGTAGATTGTTTGGCAACAATTCACTAGATCTGTAAGACCTAAGTCACAGGTTTGCGGAATACTGCAGTCTGACATCACGTGAATTGTTACTATAATTGGGGTCATGTCTTTTTAATTGATAGAATATGAATGTTATTCAAAACTTTATTCAAATCTAGCGACAACACACATGAATATTGCTAGACAGAATTTACAACATAACTGAAGAAAATGCAGCATTTTTTACAATTTATAAGAAGATATGCTGATATTAGAATCATTTTAACATTGTCAATTGATGCAGTATGGATGCAATTCAACATATTTAAGTCTATCAACAACACAAATAAATATTACTAGACACTAAACAGTATGTTTGAATTTATAAAATTATGCTATTATTAGAATTATTTCAACATTGTCAATTGTTGCGATATGTATCGCAATTGCAATTTAACATCTCGATTCAAGGCTAACAACAACACAAATAAATATTACTTGACAGAATTTACAATATTGACCTACGAAACCAGCATTTTGTTTTCATTTTATATAAAAATTAATGCCATTATTGGAATCATTTTAACATGTGTCAATAAATGATATATGAGTGTAGTCTAAATTATTTGTTCTAGTCTTGCAACAATGGAAATACATATTTCCTAGACGGAACTTACAATAAGGTCTTATGTACAAAACTGCAATTTGTGTAGATTGTTTGGCAACAATTCACTAGATCTGTAAGACCTAAGTCACAGGTTTGCGGAATACTGCAGTCTGACATCACGTGAATTGTTACTATAATTGGGGTCATGTCTTTTTAATTGATAGAATATGAATGTTATTCAAAACTTTATTCAAATCTAGCGACAACACACATGAATATTGCTAGACAGAATTTACAACATAACTGAAGAAAATGCAGCATTTTTTACAATTTATAAGAAGATATGCTGATATTAGAATCATTTTAACATTGTCAATTGATGCAATATGGATGCAATTCAACATATTAAAGTCTATCAACAACACAAATAAATATTACTAGACACTAAACAGTATGTTTGAATTTATAAAATTATGCTATTATTAGAATTATTTCAACATTGTCAATTGTTGCGATATGTATCGCAATTTCAATTTAACATCTCGATTCAAGGCTAACAACACAAATAAATATTACTTGACAGAATTTACAATATTGACCTACGAAACCAGCATTTTGTTTTCATTTCATATAAAAATTAATGCCATTATCATGATTATTGGGATCATTTTAACATGTGTCAATAAATGATATATGAGTGTAGTCTAAATTATTTGTTCTAGTCTTGCAACAATGGAAATACATATTTCCTAGACTGAACTTACAATAAGGTCTTATGTACAGAACTGCAATTTGTGTAGATTGTTTGGGAACAATTACCTAGATCTGTAAGACCTAAGTCACAGGTTTGCGAAATACTGCAGTCTGACATCACGTGAATTGTTACTATAATTGGGGTCATGTCTTTTTAATTGATAGAATTTGGATGTTATTCAAAACATTTATTCAAATCTAGCAACAACACACATGAATATTGCTAGACAGAACTTACAACATAACTGAAGTAAATGCAGCATTTTTTACAATTTATATGAAGATATGCTGATATTAGAATCATTCTAACATTGTCAATTGATGCAATATGAATGAATTTCAACATATTTAAGTCTATCAACGACACAAATAAATATTACTAGACACTAAACAGTATGTTTGAATTTATACAATTATGCTACTATTAGAATTATTTTAACATTGTCAATTGTTGCGATATGAATCGCAATTTCAATTTAACATCTCGATTCAAGGCTAACAACACAAATAAATATTACTTGACAGAATTTACAATATTGACCTACGAAACCAGCATTTTGTCTTCATTTCATATAAAAATTAATGCCATTATTGGAATCATTTTAACATGTGTCAATAAATGATATATGAGTGTAGTCTAAATTATTTGTTCTAGTCTTGCAACAATGGAAATACATATTTCCTAGACTGAACTTACAATAAGGTCTTATGTACAAAACTGCAATTTGTGTAGATTGTTTGGCAACAATTCACTAGATCTGTAAGACCTAAGTCACAGGTTTGCGGAATACTGCAGTCTGACATCACGTGAATTGTTACTATAATTGGGGTCATGTCTTTTTAATTGATAGAATATGAATGTTATTCAAAACTTTTATTCAAATCTAGCAACAACACACATGAATATTGCTAGACAGAACTTACAACATAACTGAAGAAAATGCAGCCTTTTTTACAATTTATAAGAAGATATACTGATATTAGAATCATTTTAACATTGTCAATTGATGCAGTATGAATGCAATTCAACATATTTAAGTCTATCAACAACACAAATAAATATTACTAGACACTAAACAGTATTTGTTTCAATTTATAAAATTATACTATTAAAACAATTATTTTAACATTGTCAATTGTTGCGATATGAATCGCAATTCCAATTTAACATCTCGATTCAAGGCTAACGAACAACACAAATAAATATTACTTGACAGAATTTACAATATTGACCTACGAAACCAGCATTTTGTTTTCATTTCATATAAAAATTAATGCCATTATTGGAATCATTTTAACATGTGTCAATAAATGATATATGAGTGTAGTCTAAATTATTTGTTCTAGTCTTGCAACAATGGAAATACAAATTTCCTAGACTGAACTTACATTAAGGTCTTATGTACAAAACTGCAATTTGTGTAGATTGTTTGGCAACAATTCACTAGATCTGTAAGACCTAAGTCACAGGTTTGCGGAATACTGCAGTCTGACATCACGTGAATTGTTATTATAATTGGGGTCATGTCTTTTTAATTGATAGAATATGAGTGTTATTCAAAACTTTTATTCAAATCTAGCAACAACACACATGAATAGTGCTAGACAGAACTTACAACATAACTGAAGAAAATGCAGTATTTTTTACAATTTATAAGAAGATATGCTGATATTAGAATCATTTTAACATTGTCAATTGATGCAGATGAATGCAATTCAACATATTAAAGTATATCAACAACACAAATAAATATTACTAGACACTAAACAGTATGTTTGAAATTATAAAATTATGCTATTATTAGAATTATTTCAACATTGTCAATTGTTGCGATATGAATCGCAATTGCAATTTAACATCTCGATTCAAGGCTAACAACAACACAAATAAATATTACTTGACAGAATTTACAATATTGACCTACGAAACCAGCATTTTGTTTTCATTTTATATAAAAATTAATGCCATTATTGGAATCATTTTAACATGTGTCAATAAATGATATACGAGTGTAGTCTAAATTATTTGTTCTAGTCTTGCAACAATGGAAATATATATTTCCTAGACTGAACTTACAATAAGCTCTTATGAACAAAACTGCAATTTGTGTAGATTGTTTGGCAACAATTCACTAGATCTGTAAGACCTGAGTCACATGTCTGCAGAATACTGCAGCGTCTGACATTGCGTAAATTATTACCATATAATTTGTCCATTTTTTTATTTGATAGAATATGAATGGTATTCAAAACCTTTATTCAAATATAGCAACAACACATATAAATATTGCTAGACAGAATGTACAACATTATAAAGAAAAGATTGTGTTTTTTTTCAATTGATAAGAAGTTTGCTATTATTTTTAGCATCATTTTAATATGGTCATTCGTTGCATGCAATAAGAAAGCAATTCAACATATTTAAGAAATACTGGAATTATTTTAACCCCGTCAACTGTTGCAATATGAATGCAATTCGACATCTCTAGTCGAGCCCAGCAACAACACAAATAAATATTACTGGACAGCATTTACAATATTGACTGAAGAAAACTGCTTTTTTTTCATTATTAACATGTGTCAATTAATGCTTTACGAATCTGGTTAGTCCGGACAACATTTTCGACACAAACGCTTGGACAGGTGTAACACTATATGCCCTTCCACCATTCTTCGAATGGCAGGGGCATAAAAAGTTATGCTTTTATTAGAATCATTTTAGCATTTTCAACTGATGCAATATTAATATTATTCAACCCCTTTAGTCAAGTCTAACAACAACATAAATCAATATCGCTAGACAAGACATGTACTTTACCAACTCATGAAAAACAGATTTCTTTTTGTATTTATAAAAAGTTATACTTCTATTGAAATCATTTTAACATTTGTTAAAAAATGCCAGATGAAATGTTCTCTGAAATACATATTTCCTAGACTGAACTTACAATAATGTTTTTATAGCAAAACAGCAATTTGTGTAGATTGTTTGGCAACAATTCACTAGATCTGTAAGACCTAAGTCACAGGTTTGCGGAAGACTGCAGTCTGACATCACGTGAATTGTTACTATAATTGGAGCCATGTCTTTTTAATTGATAGAATATGAATGTTATTCAAAACTTTTATTCAAATCTAGCAACAACACACATAAATATTGCTAGACAGATCTTACAACATAACTGAAGAAATTGCAGCTTTTTTCACAATTTATAAGCAGATATGCTGATATTAGAATCATTTTAACATTGTCAATTGAGGCAGTATGAATGCAATCCAACATATTTGTCTATTAACAACACAGATAAATATTACTAGACACTTAACAGTATTTGTTTGAATTTATAAAATTATGCTATTATTAGAATTATTTTAACATCGTCAATTGTTGCGATATGAATCGCAATTGCAGTTCAACATCTTATTCAAGTCTAGCAACAACATCAATAAATATTACTTAACAGAATTTACAATACTGACTTGAAAACTGCAGTTTTTTCATTTTATATATATAATTTTTTTATATACATATAAAATAGAAATGCATTTATTGGAATCATTTTAACATGTGTCAATAGGAATAAATCTGGGCTAAATCTCAGTGATGTCTTATATTGTGTAAACCACTCAAGACTATGTCCGACATTATATACCTATACTATACTTTTGTATAGGTACGGTGTAAGAAACTGTTTGTCCAAAATCATAACGACCGTTTCAATTTATTTAGAACGTACTATCATCTAGACTGAGCCCTATAAATGTTATATTGAATGTAGTTCACATTGTTCTAGTGTTGCAACAATGGAAATATACATTTCTTAGACTGAACTTACAATATGTCTTAATGAAACAAAGGCAATTTGTGTAGATTGTTTGGTAAATAATTCATTAGATCTGTAAGACCTGAGTCACAGGTATGTGGAACACTGCAGCTTCTGACATCGCATGAATTATTACCTATAATTTGAGCCATTTTTTTAATTTATAAAAAAGCATGCTGTTATTAAATTTCCTTTCAACAGTTTCAATTCAAAATCTTTATTCAAGTATAGCAACAATACAAATACATATTAATAGACAGAATTTACAACAGAGTTAAGAAAACAGTATTTGTTAATTCATAAGAATTGGAATCATTTTAACATTTTCAACTGATTTAATATGAATATATAATTTAACATCTTAATTCAAGTCTAGTAGCTATACAAACACATATTACTAGACAGAATTTACAACAGAGAGATAAGAAAACAGTATTTGTTAATTCGTAAGTTATGCTGCTATAGGAATCATTTTAACATTGTCAACATCTTAATTCTAGTCTAGCAATAACAAAATCAATATGGCTACTCCTCCTGAACATCTCAACAGTTTTTGATGTAGAAGGAAATATCAGTATGAAGTCTAGTTATTATTTCGTCATGCTGTTCCAGTCCATTAACTTTCGGCAGAATTATGGCCTTTTTCCAGCCGACAGCTTACAGAGATGGCATTCATGTTGACAGATATATTTCTAGTTTAATTTATAATACATGTTATTCTTGATATTTATGTAAGTCTAGCAATGACTTCAGTGCCCTAGATAGCATTTGCAACTGTAATGGTATTTCATGAGTGCTCGACTTTCAGGGCTCGTCTATTTATTGAAAAAATAAGTTGAAAGGGGCATAATTCTGTAACGTTCATGACAGAGTTATGAAACTTGTCTGTACGAAATGAAAATGAATACATGTGTAAAGTTTCATTGAGTTCCTTTCTGAGTTTTCTGAGATGTGAGCTGTGACAGGTTAAAAGATGTGGACACTGAAGCGAGTAAAATAAACAAGAGGGCCATGATGGCCCTATATCGCTCACCTGAGTTAATTTGAACCAATACAAGAGGGCCAGGGCCAAGATGGCCCTAAAGCGATCACCTGAGTACTGGCACATTATCGAACTTCTTCGAAATCTTATGGTCATATACAATCTGTGCAAGTTTGGTTAAGATTATTCAAGAAATGTGGGCTCTGTTGTGTATAACAACATTGATATAGACAGTTTAAGACACTGACAAAGTTTGGTAAAGATGAAATACAAAATGAAGGTGCTAGAGAGTAACACCTTGGGCAGAGCCAAATGTGACCCCAGGGCTACATGTAATATATGAGAGCTGTGTGCTTTGTGGTTTTAGAGAAGATTTTTTAAGTTTTTCCCTATACAAGTCTATGTAAAACGTGATCCCTGGGGCGGGGCCAAATGTGCACCCAGGGTCACCATTTGAACAAACTTGGTAAAGGACCATAAGAGTATAGTATGCAAAATATTAAACCTCTGGCTCTTGTAGTTCCAGAGAAGAAGACTTTAATGTGTTTCCTATATAAGTCTATGTAAAACTGTGTCACCATTTGAACAAAATTGGTAGAGGACCATGAGCTTATAGCAAAAGCAAAATATTAAACCTCTGGCTCTTGCAGTTCCAGAGAAGAAGATTTTTTTCAGTTTTTCCCTATACATGTCTATGTAAAACATGCGACCCTTGGGGCGGGGCCAAATGTAAGCCGAGAGTCACCATTTGAACAAACTTGGTAAAGGACCATAAGCTTATAGTAAATACAAAATATCAAACCTCTGGCTATTGTAGTTTCTGAGAAGAGTTTTTAATTTTTTTCCTATATAAGTCTATGTAAAACTGTGACCCCCGGGGCGGGGACAAATTTGACCCCAGGTTCACCATTTGAACAAACTAAGAAGAGGACCATAAGCTGATGCTACATGTAATACATGAGAGCTCCGTGCCATGTGGTTCCAGAGAAGAAGATTTTTTTCAGATTTTCCCTATACAAGCCTATGTAAAACTGTGACCCCCGGGGGAGGGCCAAATGTGACCCCTGGATCACCATTTGAACAAACTTGGTAGAGGACCATAAGCTTATAGCAAATACAAAATATTAAACCTCTGGCTCTTGCAGTTTCAGAGAAAACGATTTTTAAAGTTTTTCCCTATACATATCTATGTTAAACATGTGACCCTTGGGGCGGGGCCAATATGACCCCAGGGTCACCATTTGAACAAACTTTGTAAAGGACAATAAGCTTATAGTAAATGCAAAATATCAAACCTCTGGCTCTTGCAGTTTCCGAGAAGAAGATTTTTAAAAAGAAAATCCTATATAAGTCTATGTAAAACTGTGACCCCCGGGGCGGGGACAAATTTGACCCCAGGTTCACCATTTGAACAAACTAAGAAGAGGACCATAAGCTGATGCTACATGTAATACATGAGAGCTCCGTGCCATGTGGTTCCAGAGAAGAAGAATTTTTTCAGATTTTCCCTATACAAGCCTATGTAAAACTGTGACCCCCGGTGGAGGGCCAAATGTGACCCCTGGATCACCATTTGAACAAACTTGGTAGAGGACCATAAGCTTATAGCAAATACAAAATATTAAACCTCTGGCTCTTGCAGTTTCACAGAAAAATATTTTTAAAGTTTTTCCCTAAACATATCTATGTTAAACATGTGACCCTTGGGGCTGTGCCAATATGACCCCAGGGTCACCATTGTACAAACTTTGTAAAGGACCATAAGCTTATAGTAAATGCAAAATATCAAACCTCTGGCTCTTGCAGTTTCCGAGAAGAAGATTTTTAAAAAGAAAATCCTATATAAGTCTATGTAAAACTGTGACCCCCGGGGCGGGGACAAATTTGACCCCAGGGTCACCATTTGAACAAACTAAGTAGAGGACTATAAGCTGATGCTACATGTAATATATGAGAGCTCCGTGCCATGTGGTTCCAGAGAAGAAGATTTATTTCAGTTTTTCCCTATACAAGCCTATGTAAAACTGTGACCCCCGGGCGGGGCCAAATGTGACCCCTGGGTCACCATTTGAACAAACTTGGTAGAGAACCATAAGCTGATAGCAAATGCAAAATATTAAACCTCTGGCTTTTGCAGTTTCAGAGAAGAAGATTTTTTAAGTTTTTCCCTTTACATGTCTATGTAAAATATGTGACCCTTGGGGCGGGGCCAAATGTGACCCTAGGGTCACCATTTGAACAAACTTGGTAAAGGACCATAAGCTTATAGTAAATGCAAAATATCAAACCTCTGGCTCTTGCAGTTTCCGAGAAGAAGATTTTTAAAAAAAAATCCTGTATAAATCTATGTAAAACTGTGACCCCGGGGCGGGGACAAATTTGACCCCAGGGTCACCATTTGAACAAACTTAGTAGAGAACCATAAGCTGATGCTACATGTAATACATGAGACCTCTGTGCCTTGTGGTTTCAGAGAAGAAGATTTTTAAAAAAAAAATCCTATATGTCTATATGAAAAACATGCAAAATCTCAATATACAAACTTTGGACCCCCGGGGCACGGCCATTTTTTACCCCGGGGACTTCATTTGAACAAACTTGATAGTCTAGACGTAGGCGATCATTTTAAAAGAAAAACTGTTGAAATCTGTCCAGCGGTTCTTGAGAAGAAGATTTTTTAAGGTTTCAACCATATATGGTAATGGCGGCCATCTTGGATGTCGCGCTGACCTAATTTTAACAAATCTAAAAAGCATTCATCTAAGGATCATCCACGTGAAGTTTGGTTAAAATTGGCCTTTCGGTTTCTGAGGAGAAGTCGTTTGAAGCAAAAGTTAACGACGACGGACGACGGACGACGGACGAAGAGTGATCCCAATAGCTCACCTTTGAGCCTTCGGCTCAGGTGAGCTAAAAATGTGTGTGTATCTGAAACACGTCTGGAATTTTTTTTCGGCAACTGACTATACTGAACTGAGTGAAGTATGTGGATACGCTGCTTATCTGCAGCACTGGTGACAAGTGTATTGCTAAACAAAATTTACAATGAATTTACAATACTGACCTAGAAAACAGCATTTTTTTTATTTATAACAAGGTATGATGCTAAGGAATCATTTTAACAGTCAATGGATGCAATATGAATATGCTATTAAAAATCTATATTTTAAAGTTAAAAGAACAAAAGCATGACCCCAAAGGGGGCCTGTATCAATCCACTGGTTTAAGGCTGTATAGTGTCCAAAAGGTTCTAATGATAAACATTTGACACATTTGGTGGAAAACATAAGCTCGTCTGGCTGAATCGACTGGCCTTCGACCATAAGAGATCAAGCTAATAAATATTGCAGTCAAAATCAATCGGCTCGACATTAGGCATTGTCCGATAGGTTTTGGCAACCCAGACTTGGGTCCGGACAAGTTGATTCTGAATCCTGATAGTCCGATCAGGCAAGTAGAAAAAAAAAAAAATGAAAACCCATGCCAAAATACGCTGAAAACCCATGCCAAATGACAAAACTCAAACCTCACCACAGCGAGTGTTGTCTAATAGGAAATGATTGTAAACTAGACAGTTTTGCGCATGCGCGGCAGGATTTTCCCTGCCAATATATATAGATAGTGTATATATAGATAGTTGCTTATCGCAACACGTTGCTTGAGATCCCCGTATTTGACGTTTTATTCTCCCGATTTTGAACGACAAAAAGCATACCTTACGTTGTTATAATATTGTTAATAAAATACAACAAAAGCAAGTTGTTTAATTATACGCTAATCACAAATTTTACGACATAAAAATCGCTTGAACATTTTGCAACAATCACATACGACCGCTTTGCGGATTGTGTACATGTATCACATTTCATCGGATCGCAATCTCTGAAGAGAAATGTCGAAATGTTTCAATAAAAGATCTTTTTTTTCTGGTTCCAAACTGCTTTATTTTACATGTTTTAATGCCCTTACAGTAAAAAAATGAGATTTCATATTCGGACAAGTTCATTATATGTCAGGACAAGTGGATTTCTGAAGTCACTTGTCCGATCAAAAGTTAATGTAGAGGCCTGTCAATGTGATTAAAACACTAAAAGTACATATCATAGTTTATTTAAAAGATTAATCAGTTCTAACAACATATAAATAAAGAACTCGCAATATCTCTTAAAGGGGTCCATCAGGATTTGGGGGTTAATCATCAATAGTTGTCACGTGGAGCACCTCTGCAATATCTACCTATGATGCTCACATTGCAAACAATTGTACTGCAACTTAGTTTAAAAGAACTAACCCTGGGGCATAACCAGAGTTAGGAAATACCTTTTTTGTTTGGTTTAACTTCTTTCGGCTTGTTTATTTTGTTTTTATCAATTTAATATAGAAATATTGCATCTGAACAATCCTAAAAAACTACCAATACTGATGCTATTTCTTTAGGTTACATGATATTGATACATGAACAACATTCTTAATCATAAAGGGTTTAATTTTCACTTTGGCTAAGGGTTTGTATCAGCATTCTGTTTCATTGAGGGATTCTTCTCTCGGCATAATGGATGGTGGACTATAATCTGTAGGACTACACCACTGCGAGGCTATGATAGGGGCTAAATAACATGAGCATGCAGTGTGAGCAGCATCGTTAGGGACTTGCACAATGGTGGAGGGACTATTACATTTAGAGCTACACAAACACTCTGAGAACAAGAAAACTTAGACCACACAAAGTCTGCCGAGGAATCATCTAATGTGGATTTAGCAGGGAGTACGAAGTATTAGAGGTTCCTGGTGGTACCCTTAAACAATGAATATTGAAATTTACCAATATTAAAAAATAAAATATAAAATATGAATTTCCTTGGATCACCACAGAAAGTAAATGTTTAATGAAAAGACAGACGGGCTACACAAGAAAAAGAAGAAATTGGCAGACATTTATAGAAGCATACCGATAAATTTAAACACATAAATTATTAGCATCTATTTCAGAGAAAACAAGGCCATATTGGTCATACATCAGAGACAATCATTCTGAAACCAGAAGGCCCAAAGAAAGGAACCTCAATGAAATGGTTTTGGACATACATCAAACACAAATAGGTATACAACAGCAACATCAGAGCACTTAAAGATAAGGTAAAACTAGAGACCGATCCCAGAGATGAGTTCCCAGATACATAGAGATCAGCTCTTGTGACAACAGCCTTCAAAAAAGAACGGAGTACCAGGCAGAGAACTATAGGCCCATCTCTCTGATAGGAGTGTGCTGTAAAATCCCCGTATTGTAACATGCCATGAACATGCAGCTAAACACAACATCCTCTTCTTATTGCAGCATGACTTGTGCAAGGGCAGATCATGTAAAACACAGCTGCTAAAATTCACAGACAACATAACAGCAATTATGGAAAATGAAAAACAGACATTCATCCTTATTATGAACTTCAATGTATTTTATAAAGTCAGCTACATCAAGCTAATGCACAAACTCCACCACTGTGTATGGAATATGAGGGAAACAAACAGATAGACAAATGCGTTTCTAACAGATCAGATCAGGTAGTTGTTGCTGGGGAATAAACGTTGGACAAGGCCAGCATCGAATCAGGAGTACCTCAGGGATACATATATAGTACTAGGACAGGGATAGTACTAAGATCAAGCATATTCATTTATACATCTACGACATACCCACAACATTGACTGGGTAGGTGAGATGGAATATCGACTTTCTCCCGGACATATGTAATGTCCTTACCATTACCAGAAAGAGAAGGATGCACATTCAACATTTGTATGGACTAATCGACCATCAGATTCAAGTCATATGAAACCTCAACATCAGATCTGACTAAGTCAAGGCCCAAGCAGGCAAGATGCATACAAGCGTGAGATGGTACAAAGGCTGTCAGTGCACATTGTCACAAATAGTACGGTGATAGATCAAGCATCATTGAGAAGATACAAGACAAACTGGAAGAGCCTGGAAAATCGCAGACAGGTTTTTAGCTTAAGACTGATCATGATGTACAAGATCAATAATCAGCTAGAAGCCATTAAAAAAAATAGACAGGTTCCACGCCGCCGTCTCACCAGACGTATGCTTCCAAAATCCTTTCAATTCCCATCATCCTGCTATGATTTATGAAAGCGGTCTTTCTTTCCCCTACAAGCAACGATTGAAACAGCCGTCCATCAGATAAAGTCTCAGTTCAAACTAAAGTTCAAACACTCTTTCTAAAGCTATTAAAACGTCTTATAGACCTGTAAACACAGCTTACACACAGAACTCAATATGGACGCCAACGTGATTACAAAAGCTGTCTTATTCTTCTTCGAATAGTCGAGATAAAAAGTTATTCGTTATTAAAAGAACAATTGTTTAAATGTGTCTTCAATTTTTTATTTTTTTTAAATTATGACAGGGAAATATGGCCTACAGGTATGTCTGTTTTCGAGGCACTGGAAAAAAAAAGAACTTACAACATTTGTATTTATCTTCAAGTTTTTTACTTACTTGGAAAGCAGTCAACTTTCGTCAACCTGAACAACACTACACAGCCAACTTCAGGTCTCCTCAACTATAATCACCCAGCAGCTTGTACGAGTGGATGGCAGAATCCTTGTAGGGTATCTGGGTACCTGTGGTAAATAAAGATTACAGAATATACTTATTCTGACAATATTAAAAGTATCTTCAAGGGATAAAGGAGACAATTCTATATTTTCATGAGCATGTATGAAGATAATCGTTAAAAGAAACTTTTGTGCTAAAAGGTGACAATGTTGAAGTCCAGGGGTGGCAATATCTAGAAAAAAACATTACTGTCCTTTAAACCATGAATTTATTCTCACTTGTCTATAAAATACAAGAGACTTAAGTTTTCTTAGAAATTCACTTGTCCATATTCCTAAAAGCCCATTGTGTAAAAGTTGTACAATGGATTTCACAACCCCAGAAGACCAGGTTGATACAGAATTAAACAAGAGAATCGGCAGAATGGATGCTCCCAAAAATGACAACTATCTACAACTTATGATATGGCCTTGTATCACCCAGCAGTATTCAATTGGAAGTTCCATTAGGATTATGCTCCAGACAAGAATTACAAATATAAAATTACAAAGGGCAATAACTCAAATTTTAATGAAGATTGGTTGTAGATCTCTGCATTTTCTCTCATTGCCCTTTACCTTTGTATGCAGTTACATTGCAGTCCCATTAGTAGTTTTTGAGTTATGCTCCGGAAAAGAATTAGAAGTATAAAATTCCAAAGGGCAATATAAAATTCCCGGGGGCCCCGTTTGGTCAGGGGGCAAAGAATAGAGCCACTGCAGATCCCTTTGGAGGGGTAGGCAGAGGGCAAATTCATGTTCATTTTATCATTTTTTGTTCATGTTCATTATAGGTCTTCATCATGATCCCTGCATCGTCTCAGGTGCCATCTCGCTCAAATCAAAAGAGCAGTGGCAGAAAAACAATAAACGTGGCTCCAGCATAAATGTGGAGTTTCTACAATAGAATTTGAAGTAACGCGGCAGTTCAGGCTGAGAAGGTTCTAGGCCCATTTTACATATTTTATCCCGATGTACATGGAGGATGAGCCTGGCATGTTCATGCCTGTTAGGCGCCATATAGCCTTTCATGTGTTGGTGCGCCTTAAAACCCAATTCAATTCCAAAGGGCAATAACTCTACCGGTATTTTGAATTAAGATAAGTTACAGTTCTTGCACTCTGCACTTCCTCTCATTACCCTCTATCATTGTGTGGCCTTTAATTGTAGTCCCCATAAGTAGTTTTGAAGTTGTGCTCCAGACAAAAATGCTAAGTAAACAAGAGGCCCAAGAGGATCTGGTCTGTAGATGCTTTACTTGTATGATGTGATTCAAAAACATAAACAAGATAAAGGCCAACCCAAGAAACAAGTTTCCTATATATAAATCTATGTAAACTTTTGGTTATCGTGGCGGCCATTTTGAATATTTGACGACAAGGAAAAACACAAACTTGATAGAGGCCAACAACAGGAACATGCATATGCTATTTAATTAGAATGGAATAAGTGGTATATAATATATGTCGTTTGATAAATGTCCTTAAATTTGACCTAAGTTTAGCCATGGTGGCCATCATGGATGACTGAAGGCCCCAAATCGGAAGGGACTAACCCAAAGATCATTGTGATTAAGTTTCATCAAAATCCTTCAAGCACTTTCAGAGAAGATGTCATTTTTAACGTTTTCCTATATAACTCTATGTAAACTTTGGGTAGCTGTGGCGGCCATTTTGATTATTCGACGACAACGAAAAACACAAACTTGATAGGGGCAAACCCAAGGAACATATTTATGATATTTCACAATAATGCAATAAGTGGTTTCAAACGGAGGAGATGTTTGAAATATCCTTAAATTTGACCTGATTTTAGACATGGCGACCATCTTGGATGACTGGCGGCCAAAAAAAACACAAATCTAAGTTTCATCAAAATCCTTCAAGCGGTTTCAGAGAAGATGGCAGCCGCGAAAAAACACAAATCTGAGAGGGACTATCCCAAATATCATTGTGCTTAAGTTTCATCAAAATCTTTCAGTCAGTTTCAGAGAAGATGTAATTTTTAACCTTTTCCTATATAACTCTACGTAAACTTTGGGTCGCTATGGCGGCCATTTTGATTATTAGACGATCACGAAAAACAAAAACTTGATAGAGGTAAACCCAAGGAACATGTATATGATATTTCACAAGAATGGAATAAGTGGTTTCGGCGGAGATATCGTTTGAAATTTACTTAAATTTGACCTAATTTTAGCCATGGCGGCCATCTTGGATGACTGGCGGCCGCGAAAAACACAAATCTGAGAGGGACTATCCCAAATATCATTGCGCTTAAGTTTCATCAAAATCTTTCAGGCGGTTTCAGAGAAGATGTAATTTTTAACCTTTTCCTATATAACTCTATGTAAACTTTGGGTCGCCATGGCGGCCATTTTTATTATTTGACGATAACGAAAAACACAAACTTGAAGGGGGTAGCCCAAGGAACATGTATATGATATTTCAGTAGAACGGAATAAGTGGTTTCGGAGATGATTTTTGAAATTTCCTTAAATTTGACCTAGTTTTAGCCATGGTGGCCATCTTGGATGACTGGTGGCCGCGAAAAACAAACATCTGAGCGGGATCCTCCCAAGTAACATTGTGATAAAGTTTCATCAAAATCCTTCAAGCGGTTTCAGAGGAGATATTGATTTTATAAATTGCTAACAGACGGACAGACAGACGGACAGACAGACGGGCGAAAAGTGATCACATAAGCCCTCGCCAGTAGAGCTAAAAATCAACAAACCGGAAAAAAACGCAATAGGCACAACAAGAAATCATAGCAATGCTTCCTGCTAATATGGCGTTAACACTAAAAAAACTTGAAAAAAAAATATAAAAAAATGAAATAAAAAAAATGAAAAGATATTAAAAAATAAATAAATCAATGAATAAAAAAAAATTAAAACAATCGATCAATCAATCAAATGAAAAAGAATTAAGAAAAAAGATAAAAAATTAATCAAACAAATAATTAAAACAAAAAAAATATACTAATAATAAAAAAAAAAGGCAAAACATCTGGTAAAGTTTGGATCAGATGAAAAATGAAAGACCTATCGCATTAACGAGGCAAAATATAGCATTTTTAACTTAATCAAGGGCCACAACTCCGCTGTTATTGGTCCGATCTGGCTGGTTTTCGAACTTGTGCGAGCTTCATTGATATTAACAATCTATTAAAATTTGGTGTGTGTGTGTGTAATTCTAAGGTTTATAGTCCGTCCGCCAACAAACACGTCAAGGTATATCTGACGCGATGGGCACAATAGAGTCTGGACTTATTAAAATTTGGTAAGGATCGGATGAAAAATGAAGGCCCTTGCCCAATAGAGCTAAAAATCATCAGCTCCAAAAAGTAGGTCAACTTTATACATGAAATCAAGGCATCCAAAAAAATGATGCACTAACGAAGACACAACTGTCAAAATAGAATATGTTTTCTTCCAAAGATTAAGCCATAAATTAGGTTTAAAACATCTAGTACATAATTATAGTTCATGAGAAAATTATGTAAATGTAACAATTAAAGTTATCTGCCCTTTGCTTGGATGGTGAAGGTCACATACACATTTGCTTTGTCACGTTGCAATGTACCACTCAAGATACAACTATAAGCAAAGTATGAAAGGTCTTAGTGCATACAGTTTGTGAAAAAGTGATCTAAACGCCAAAGTTGAAGGTAAAAATTATAAAGTTATCTGCCCTTGCTTGGAGGGTCCAGGTCACTTCCACATTTGCTGTCACGTTGTGATGTACCATTCAAGATACAACTATAAGCAAAGTTTTAAAAGTCTAGTGCATGCAGTTTGTGAAAAAGTGACCTAAACGCAAAAGTTGAACCTAAAGATTATTAAGTTATCTGCCCTTTGCTTGGAGGGTCAAGGTCACTTCCACATTTTCTTTGTCACATTGCCATGTACCACCCAAGATAAACTATAAGCAAAGTTTGAAAGGTCTAGTGCATACAGTTTGTGAAAAAGTGACCTAAACGCAAAAGTTGAACCTAAAAAATAGTAAGTTATCTGCCCTTTGCTTGGAGGGTCAAGGTCACTTCCACATTTGCTTTGTCACGTAGCGATGTACCACCCATGATACAACTATAAGCAAAGTTTGAAAGGTCTAGTGCATACAGTTTGTGAGAAAATGACCTAAACGCAAAACTTGAACCTCAAAATAAGTAAGTTATCTGCCCTTTGCTTGGAGGGTCAAGCTTACTTCCACATTTGCTTTGTCACATTGCGATGTACCACCCATGATACAACTATAAGCAAAGTTTGAAAGGTCTAGTGCATACAGTTTGTGAGAAAATGACCTAAACGCAAAACTTGAATGTTGACGCCGCCGCCGCCGCCGCCGCCGCCGGAAAAGCAACACCTATGTCTCTTTTTTTCTTCGAAAAGGCGAGACAAGAAGGAGTTATATTTAATTAGCTATATAGCTCTGGCCAGAGATTATTGTTGTCTGCTGTCTGTCCTCCAATTTAAATTGTCCTAAATGTTATCGAATCCTACTACGAGTATGTAAACATATACCACTGGATATCGGGGCAATTCCACTAGATCATTCCAGTGGAAATTGGAATAACAAGATTATTCCAGTTGAAATACAGTATTTCACTGGAATACCACTGGTATTTCACTGGAATACCACT
Source organism: Cyrtodaria siliqua (assembly GCA_037043455.1). Classification (NCBI taxonomy): domain Eukaryota; kingdom Metazoa; phylum Mollusca; class Bivalvia; order Adapedonta; family Hiatellidae; genus Cyrtodaria; species Cyrtodaria siliqua. The sequence goes on along the minus strand of JAWPHD010012518.1, from coordinate 14,737 downwards.
GGTATTTCCACTGGAATAATCTAGTGGAATTCTCTGATATCCAGTGGAATTCCACTGGAATACCACTGGAATAATCTAGTGGAATTCTCTGATTATTCCATTGGACATCCACTGGACATCCCACTGGTATTCCACTGGAATTCCAATGGAATATTTTCACCAGGGAAACCTTGATGTGGGACGCCGTTGCCGGGGGGATTACATAAGCTCTCTTATTCTTCGAATAGTCGAGCTAAAAAGGCACCATAAGACAACATAAAGGACTTTATGAGAATAAATTATGTTTTTGGATATAGAATATGGATTACTATGCGAGACAAAGCAGACATACCGTATATCCAGTTGAGGGCGATACACTCGAGTAGTCCAACAAACAGGAGAGGGAATCCACTGACACTGTAATCCACAAGGTTCAAAAGCCACATACCACCCTGTAATAAGATAATATATCACATAACTTATGACGTGGGAGTGGAATAACACCATTCTATATTTTCAATATATAACTGCAAATAAACCTAGTATGCACTGTCAACAAAATCGATAAGGACTATGATCCAATTCCCATGGTTTATGTCAGGTTTTCGTGTGTTAAAGTGACAGGCAAAATGCAATAAAAGTCGATATGTGAGGTATGTGATAAATAGAATCTAACAATTTTGCCAACTCGTTTAATAAATTCAATAATGAATGAATGAGTACTCATGTAAGATCCTCTATACATATGTTGTCCATGACTTTGTCGAACTGTAACAAGTAGGCAAATAAAACTTAAAATGCAGCAGTTTGGAAATCACGTTTCACTTCCTCTAAATATAAATTTGGCATAAAAGAAAAGTGTTCGTTTCCGCTAACCCGACCGACCCTATTATTTAGCAGCCGACCCTAACATTTTTTATTGCAAAAAAATAAAAAAAAATTAAAAAATAAATAATCTAATACTAAAAAGTTGAACCCATGAACCAAGGTTTCTTATGGATAAAAAATTAAAAAATATCCTCCAGTGAGATTTGAACTCACGACCTCTGGGGTTTCCAGTGAACATTACCAAATATTGAAAAAGGGCCATAACCATGTATTGTCTAGGTATTAATACCTTCCCCAGTACTTTTTATCATATTAAAAGTGTTTTTTCATTAGCAAAGATAAGGTCATTAATAATAAAAGAATAAATAAAAAAAAGTTTTGCCTACCTACCTACCCTATTTATTTTGAAGCCGTTAGCGGAAACAAACATTTTATTTTTTTGGCCAAAGTGTTCCAGTATGTAAACTACAATACTATTGGTCGAACCTTGGTCGATTCGTTATGATTGTCCAATCGCGAACTTGATAACATTTTATCACAGAACCTGGAAAAATAAACAATTTTTTCACCCCAACTGTTGGAAGTAAGTAAAAAGCAGAAAGTTCCGGTGTTTGAGTTTACTTTTAAATTTGTTTAAGTTATTGTTTGTTTGTTTGTTCTGTTCTTATTCATCGCGTCTTGAATACTTTTTCGCCGTAAAATATCATGCGAACATACCCGTAACGCACAAACGAGACTTTTGTTCTAAGTTTTTGAGCAGCGATCGGGCGAAAATGATCGTGGTTTTCAAAATGGATTGTCAAGAGATATACTTAGACAGGGGCGTAGCCAGAGCCTTTTGGAGAATACGCCCTGGGGGAGAGGGCATGAGGGGGTGTCCCCCTTCTGCTGGTTTTTGAATTTTGAAATTTGAGTGCAATTTTGGAGCTTTGTGGCTTCATCTGAGCGTGATTTTGGAGGCTCTCACCTCCATTCATTGTGTTTTTAAAATAGTGCCTCACCCACTACCCTCCTCAATTTTTATTGCTTTTTTTAAAAAATAATCACATTTTTTCACATTTAATTTTCTAGAGTATGCCCAGGCGTACAGGAGTATGCCTAAATACGCCCCTGTTAAGAGGTGTAAGGTACGAAACTTTTTGTAGATCTATTATATTATAATCTATCTCACGGAAAAGGGGAGGTGCATCATTAGGATAAATGATTTACCCCACCCACCCCTTTTTCGTCATTCTGTCTTCAACCAAACTTTTGGCCCGACACAAAATAAAATAATAAAAAGTTATGCCCAATTATTTTTTGAAATCGGGCTTTGCCATTTTGGAGCTATTTTTAGGCATGCAAGGGGAAGGGATGATATTTGCATGTAAGGAAAGGCCAAGGGAATGCTATTTGAGCTGTGTTGTCCGGATACGTCTCTCGCAGGTTTTATTCCCGGGTCCCAAGTTTTTCAAGCGCAGTGCCGAAAAACAGTAAGCGTAAATTGTGTCTACAGTAGAATTTGCAGCAACTCTGGGAATAACTTCTCCTGGATATGGCACTTTTTATTATTTTATTTTGTGTCAGGCCAAAAGTTTAGTTGAAGACAGATTCAAGAATGACGAATGATGCAGCTCCTCTTTTCCGTGAGACAGATTATAATATAATAGATCTACAACATGTTTCGTACCTTACACCTCTAAGTATCTCTCTCGATAAACTATTCTTGAAAACCACGATCAATTTTTGCCTGATCTCTGCTCAAAAACATACAAGTGTTGCTATTTTTCACGTGATATCTTTCCGATGTCCTTTATTATAATTATTATCTAAAATTCTCTTTATCCAACTGATGTTAGTCCCTGTCAGGGTTGATATTAGTTGATAAGTCACGGCTGGTAAAGCTCATTTCTAAAGCCAGTAAAAAAAAGTCACGACTCATCAAAGAACACTGTATATATGACTTCTTTTTAAAATTCGGAAAAGGATAAGTACTGTCAAAAGATGTCCGACAGATATTATTTAATCTGATATTAGCTTTTAAAAGATAAAAAAATGTCTCTTTTCTGAAAATTGCCCATTTTAATGTGCTTAACAGTACAAAAAATATTGTTTTTACCCTTACCCATAATTTCGCTCAGAATGCAGGAAATGGCATTTAGGTGAGAGAAAAAATTACGGGGGTGGGGCATGCCCCCAAACACCCCTAGAATGCTTGGTGCCTCCTCAAATTATACAACGGCCTGCTCAATCAAAACTTATTAAAAACCCTAGGGATCATGGAGATGAACTCTGTGTGGCTGACACCATCCTTCAAGTATCTTAGAAAGAAAAGAAAAGTTGCGGCGCACAGAAAATATGTCAGTGGTCAATTAGATATGATTTAATTATTGGTGAACATTCAATAAATGATATTTTACCACGCATCAGATTCAATTCAATTAAACACTGGTTGATGGTTGGTTCTATAGTTATTTTCAATTAAACGATTTACACCTGTGCTATTACAATATCAGTGACTATGCTACAATTTAAATTAATTAAAATGTGTTGCCATTTACTTTTGTCTTACCTTGCATACACGATCATCTCCTTGACAACAGCTATGTCAGTAGTCTCGTAAATCATGATGGCGTACCACGATGATGCACAAAGGTCCTCCAAGATGGGTGCCTGCACGAGTTTTCCCATGGTCAGCAGTGCTTCCTGCAAGAATCTCTGGGACTCGCCATTGTTATTCCCGCCATTGTTGAGGTTGTTGAGAACACCAACTCCCTGCTCAATGCAGGCAGACAGGCAGGCAATACAGACAGGCTGAGAGTAAACTTGCACAAATCCAAGAGTGGTTTGTAATTGGTGGTGTGCGGTAGTTCCCTCTTCATCAGCCAATACAATCACTGAAAGGCTGCAACTCCTGCTTGCTTGTTGAGACTGCCCATGGTCTGGATACTGGTATCAACCCCTTGAGCTGGCTTCGTACGGTTGATGGCCTCAATGTGTGTCTCGGATTTCTAGTGTCTCACAAGCCACATGCATGGTACGTCTACCCAGGTAGCCTTCCCAATCTGGGCACGTTTGGGGCGTCGCTGGTGCCGGATACACAGCTTGCACATCATGCCTGCAAAAACAAAAACAAAATATACTGACGAGATAAACGCCTCATCGGGAATTTCCGCTATATATTGTATGTACACTATATGCTGCTGTTAATCGAATGGTACATGGCTTTTCTTTTCGGAAAAAATACTAAAACAACACAAAACACAGCAAATAGTATTTCTTCAAAGTTTGATTATTGGCAGAGTATCTGTTTGGCTCAAGCATGTGAGCAAACTTAGGATGCAAATTTCTGCAAACTCTTTACGTTAAATACAGTACTAAAATAGTCAATTTTTCAAAGAGGAACTTCAATATTTATGAATTTCTTGTTATAAAGTGTACTGTGATTAAAGGGAGTACATCAGGCTTTTCAAAGGGGTCTAGGGGTCCGGCTTAAAATTGACAAATAATGATATTTTCTATTTTAAAGCACCTAAACATAATGAATGATCCTAAAAAATGACCCCTTAGTTACAAGGAAATTTATTCTGTTCAGTAATACGTGCTATCCTAGGTTCGCACCAGGGTTAATTTCAGCATTTTATGCCCGATTCCGTCCAAGCTATATGGTGTATTCGAAGTTTAAACCTTAACAATATGGTTCGAACATCATATTTTGATTGATATAAGTGTTTTATCATGAACTGGAACATTTTTATAATTTAAGATATTTCTAGAAAAATCCTGATGTACTCCCTTTAAAACGTCTACAACCTCACAGTTGTGTCCTTTCTCTAACCAACTGCAACTTTGTTTTACAAAACATCTTGGGATTTCTTTGGAATATTATGTGGCATTACGTGTGAGGTATATACAATATATAGCGGAAATTCCCGATGAGGCGTTTCTTTATCTCGTCAGTATATTATTAAACCCCACTCACCAGTTCAAAATATTTTTAAGCAAAACATCATTACGACATGCTTTTTTTTAAATTTAATTTTCAGTCATTTTTTTGGTGAAATACATTGCAGTAGACGGCTTTTTTTATTTTTATTTTATCATAATTATTCATGTTTAACCTTCATATGAAGTACAAATGAATACTATTTTACCAGCCAAAATCTTGTTTTGTGTGATGAACCCTTAAAGAAAAGACAATAAAAAATATCAATTCAATCTAAAAATAAAGAGTTTCAATTAATTTACAAACTACAGCAAACAATGTTTACCATTTTCAAACTCATCAACCCATGGAAAGTCGTTCTTCCAATCTGGATTAAAACCAGATGATCGTTGTTTGATCTTCTTGGGAGTAGATAAAGACACAGTAGTTTGCGTATTAGATTCGGGCTCGGACACGGACGTACTGGGTTCGGGCTTGGACACAGACGTATAAGGTTCGGGCTCGGGCACAGACTGAACAGACGTACTCTGTCGTATAAAAAAATGTTACTATTCCTGCAGAACTAGACGCATGTGAACGCTTCATATTTATAACTGAAGTAACATTACTTCTGATCTTCGGTTTATATACACAAATACATATTCTCAAAATTTAATTATAGTTACTCGTTAGGTCAAATAAAATTATACCTGTGTTTACTGTAACATTGCTGAAAAAAATTGGGTAGGTAGGTAGGCATTTTATTTTATTTTATTTTTTATTTTATTTTTTGGCGAAGTTAATTTAAGGTGGCGATGAGCTTTGATGAATGGGAAAATGTGGTATTTTAAAAACTACAATAGATAACAATATGAAATTATGTATGTGTTATTGTTTTCCAATAGGCATGGCAACAACTGGCTCTTTTCCCAATCACTTGCAATTATTGCAAAGGGGTAAAACAGTTTAATTTATTTTTCGCAAGTCCGGAAGAGGGTCAGTTCCAACAGCAGAACAATGAGCACATGAGTCGGCCGTGATAGCGTGAACATAATTATTTAAAAAAATGTTGTTTTTTTTGTGTTTTTTTTATTTTTTTAATCTTTTTTTTTTTTCAAAAAAAATGAGTCTGGGGTGTTTTCAGCGGGTCGGTCGGGTTACATTAAACTCAGGTATAATTTTATTTGGCCTTAATACTTACCCACGGAGACTGAAAATTTTACAATTAGCGTAGCGCTTTTTTTTCTGTTCTTTCGCCACCTCTCCAAACATCCATGTTTTACCCCAACACTGACTCTTTAATATTTTCCCTATTTTAATCCCTAGCTTGTTTATCCCTCAGTTATCCAATTATCTAATTAACGAGCATCCAATAAACCATCAAACATGACACACATCCCTAATCCTTCACAGCTTCAAACAACACCTGTGTAACCGACGAATAATACACTCCAGTGCACGCGCATACACAAGCACAGTAGTCGAACGCTACTGTACTCCCAGCGGAAGTTGTGTTTTGTGAATCGACGGATTCGATGTGAAGCGATGTCTGTGCGGTGTGACCATGTTACTTTTTGGTAAGTTTAGTTATTTTGCGACCTTTTTAACGAGGTTTCTTGTCCACTGGCATATTTACATACTTTGATGATGCCTCTTGCGTAAGCACGTTGATGGAAATGGCGTATAAAAGCAAAACGTCAAATGAAAACATCGACAACAAGTGAAAATTGTGTCAACCGGATGTAAACATTTGACTCAAAAACGTTCGATTTATGATTATTTTGCATAAAGCCATACACAAATAATAATATTAACATCTAACAAAAGGGGAACTTAGTATAGGCAAACTCAGTTTCTTGTTAATATAGCTATTTTTTGTGACTGAAATGGATCGAACTATCCATATTTACTATACTCATAGTTGCAGGTTCGGTGTATTGTAGTTGCGTTGAGCCTCCAAACAGTTGTACTCCTAGTTGGTGTTAAATCATGTTCAGTAATATGAAGCCGATAACGGAGACAGTTGATACATTTTTCATGTTTACGAATGTTTCTAACCCACCAATGTGGACTCCACTTAAGATATGTCAATCGAAAATAATTTCAATAAAAATTAATTTTCAAAGATTGAAAAGTCAATGAGTATCAGTGGTAACTGCATGTCTGTCGGTTTATGCTCCCATTTTTATGGGGTGAGTTGTCATGTAAAAGAAACGGTTAAGTCCGACCGTATATACGTGCATATCCTATATTCGTTGAACAGGACCATTACTGATTTCGGTATAACACTTAAACAATATACTATTGCTCACTTTAGTAAAAAGAACTATAACCATTGGACAATGATGAATTTGCAACGCAGTGGGTCATATATATAAACTACGATATACAGAATAAAACATCCTAAATACTTTCTATTTCAGGCAGGTATATGCTACTGTTGTTCAAATAGGCCACTTGACTTTCCGGACATAATTGACCATTAAATTGCCTACCACAACACAGAAGTTCATCTGGAACAGATGTACAACGTCCCATCAGATATAAAAACAGAGCAAACTAATCACTCCTTAACCTTCATTACAAACTGTGAACATTTCCAAAATTCAAGAATATTTCATCCACTAAAAAAAATCCAAAACTACTTCTACACCTAAGAAATGCGCAAAAAATGTTTTGAAAAATGGTGTGGTTTGGATAAAATCAGTGATTCATTTGATGAAACGTCGCGTTTGGATGATACGCAGTGAACATGTTCAGCCTGATGAAAATGTGTACCAATTTGATGGCGATTTACAAATGCATGAGGAGATAAAGCGCATGTGTAACAATAAAAGTATCACAAAGAAACTTTTATTTAGTTTATTAAAATGATATTTAGAAATATGTATAAATTCATTGAGCTTTATGTTATAATTTATAAGTTTGGAGTGAAATATACCCAATATGCATGTGTTAAATTGAACAGTTAAGCGATATGAAAGTGTCAGTCATAGTATTTTATTATAGTTGATATTCGTTAATATTAAGAAGACATATATGACGATATTGAAAGTTATAAGTACATGTAACATCAGTGTTATATGCAATATGAATTTGCATGTGAATTATATTATATTTAATGATACACGTGTATGGCATGAATGTTTTAGATAATACAACATGATATATTACATGCCTTTTCATGACATGTGTGTGTTGAATGTTGTGAATGTAAGATGTTTAATAAAGATGTGTATTTATAAACGAAGTCAGTGCGTCTATTTTATCTGCAGTCATGAACCAGTAACAACGTTTCACAATCCATAGTGAAATGGAGAAGAGTCCGAACCCAACAAATCGTGTTGTTATGCATGTGTTATCAGTGATAATAAAAATAAATAAAAAAGACACTAATAAAGAAGACATGTATTTGAAATTCAATCTGCTACTAGCAGAAAACCTGCTACCACTCTAAATATTGCATTTTTACTCATTTTGGATGTGGTGGAGTGGTATTCGATGGAACATACTCACCAGATGAGATATTCTGATGAAGTAAAACAGTTGTGGAACATTGGTCACAAACTGTTTAAGGACAAATGTCTGGTTGGAAAAACAAAGGTCAGTTAGAAAAGGCTGTACCAAGCTAGAAAAGTATACTATCTGTTTTGCAGTTCCTAGTATATATTGCCTAAACGACGCGTATTTGGCTGATCACTTGGAATATATTAAACTACATTTCATATGGTTTAAGTGTTATTAAAACTTTGGTTGTTAGTGGCTCCATTAAAGGCATGTCGAGCGCGACATGCAAAACATGTCTGGGGAGAACCCTTTGATTTAGAACTGATACAACAAAATATTGGATACTTATACATATATCACAAACATAATTAGGCTAATTCCATCCTATCCATATATTATTATTAAATATGTACTTCAACGAAATTTCTATTCTATATTTACCTACCTTTTTTCAGATCGCATATGACTTTTCAACACAACTACAATACAGTAGTTTACCAACTAGGGTGACAGTGAATATTTTAAACATTGCAACTATGAGTACACCGTGTTTTTACAGAAACCTTTCTCTCTCTTTATAATCTCACAAATAACTGCTAATGAACCACACATTTTCAAGGTCTGTGGATTATTCCTAACATGACACAATTCAAAAACTGATACAATCTTACCTCGTTTGTACAAAATAAGCAATTGTTTACAACTTTTTTACGATTGTCAAGTGTTGTGGACAGAAAACCCGACTGTTATTACATTATTCATTGTCAAAAACAAGTGTTTGTATATGCTGGACTACAATTAAGGATTCTGTAATAAACTGCAATCAACGATTTTCTAAAAATCTACTAATAAATAATGTTCTTAACGCCATCAGTCGGACACCTCTATCAGATGTGGTGATATTGCGCAATATTTCAACACAATTTCCGTTGGGAGTACAGTAGCGTTAACCTACTGTGACAAGGTTACTTGCTGAGTAGATTCTGGCAGTGATCCAATTACCAGACACAATTGAGACAGTAGTGTATCACGCGTTTAAGTCAAGTGCTGTATGACGCAATCAAAGCACAGCGGCGGCTTTGTAGACACCGCTGGATATGTTTTTTTGGAAATCAAGCACAGCGTGGCGCGCCTGGGGAAGAGCGTTATTTATTTATTATGTGCATTCATTATTATAACGTTATTTTTGTACTACACTATGTCAGTGCTTTATTACATTATTTGCATTATTATGCCCATTCTGTATCATATTTAATTAAAACTAAATCAACTGTGTGCCGATTATATTGTCGGCAATATGCTTTTAACATTAAAATTGAACACGATAATAAGGTAATGCATTAATAAAGAATAATTATCAAGTTTGTAACGTTTGCAGTTTTACACATTCTTTAGCTAATACTTTAAAAGACAACCATATTGTTGTTTCTAAATATGTATTGCGTCATTGTTATACAAAACTGATACAATTAGATTGGAAATTAAAAACACACACAAACACACTTATATGCTTTATATTTTATTGATTATTTTATTGATAACTAAAATAATAGTATAGCTAAAAATAAATTAAGAGACAATATCACTTTTTTGTGTGTCTTTGCGTATATTTTAAGTGTCAAAGTTGTTGCAGCTAGCGCCCGTCTTTGCTCTTCAATAATATTTTGATTTGTTATCCATTTATTATTTTTCTTACTTTATAATAACGTTAAAAAATAACAACAACTATATCCACACAACCTCATTTATGTTCTTGGTGTTTTTGCGTTACCATAATGGTGTCTTTGCTTTTATTGGCCCATCTTTGTGCTTAAACAATCATATTTAAATCCTTAATAATTATTGTACCATAGCTCTAATAGTTTTCCTTTGTTCTAGCTTATGATATATTTTTCATAAACCTGAAGATCTGAACCTAAACCGTGCTATAAATGCCGGTATATTTCAGCCGTGCTATAAATGATAGATTCGGCAGTTATATCATGGCCTACTCCATTTTACACGCGCATAGTTGTAAGTTTACGCACAAAATGTCAATTACCTGCAATTTCTAAGGTACAAAACATTTATAGCATACTTTTCTCGTATATTGCATATACTCGAAAAAGTATGCTATAAATATTACTTATAATAATTAGGGCCTATTATACTTTACCAAATAGTAAGGAGGTTGTTGTCCAATCCCATTCATTACTTGAATAAAATATTGTTTAAATCACTAAATAGTAAAATAAAACAAAATAAATATTTGAAATAATCAAGTATCTTCTGAGGTCTTTGTGTTACATTTTAGATGTCTTTGCGCTGACATGCCTAACTTGCACATCTAACGCTTATTTCATTTATTCATTTATTAATATTATGCTTTACCTTACTCCCTGACTTTACCAAGGACGAAAAAATAACAAAAACTTGTAAATACAACATAAATTGACTGTGGTCCTTGAATGCTGCTTTCCCTGTCCGATATTATTATACTTCTCTATAAGTTGTAATCTTGGTGTCTTTGATATTAACTTAGGGTGTCTTTGCGCTACCTTGATTTATTCATTTGTTAATATTATACTTTGCTAAGGATGAAAAAGTAACCAAAAAGAAATAAGGTTTAAGGAGAGCAACTCTATATTATAAGATTGTTCTTTCGTTCCAATCCAATTAACTATATGCTGTACCAATATAAAAATGTTGAAATATATGTTTAAACCAAAAAAGGAAAATATGCAACATACATTGTATTTTTGGTGTCTTTGATATTAATTTATGGTGTCTTTGCGCTACCTTGCCCGTCTTTGCGGTATTTAGTATGACCGAGATAAAATATGGAGAATGGAGTTGCTGCAAATTCTATTGTAGACACTCCATTTACGCTGGAGCCACGTTATAGTACTGCTGAGCGAGATAGCACCTGCAACAATGCAGTGGTCATGATGAAGACCTTTAATGAGCATGAACAAAAAATGATAAAATGAACATGCATTTGTGTGTGTGGGGGTGGGGGGGCGAATTGTCAAAGTCAAAGCGAATTCTCTTCCGAGACAGATATATTTATCAAAGGATTTATTTATCTGCGCACGTGGAAAGTCGATTGCCTGCACAAGGCACGACTAAATTATAGCCCTGGTGTAAAGCGAAGGCTCTCGCCATTAAACATACGTTTATAACGTTCAAACAAACATGTCAATATAACAAGTTGCAAATGTTTACCTGTACTGTCCATAAGGCTTGAATTACAGACGGTCCCATAAACACAGATAAACTCTCTCGCCATTTTACCTGCTTCTATGAAGTGCGCATGCCTGAACACAAAGAGCGGGAAATCGAAACAGCCGATTGAGGTCCGGTTTTTGTCCAATTCCATTGAGAGGTTGAGTCAGTTTATAGTATAATATAAGAACACTGGTTGATTGAATAAATAAATTGAATTAATAATTGAAATTACTATAATATATAAAACGAACGTATTCATGAAATATAATAATGGGATTTGTTCTACTAGGGAACAAATACTAATTATTTCAGGGGGTGGAAATCAGAGGTTATTATCTCAGCATAGTGAAGTTAAAATATTCTAAGAACTTTGTTATTTTCTATGCAAGAAGTTTTTAATTTTAAGACTTGTCTTTGTGAACATCCGTTCCCAGGGTTTACACTTTTAAACTTAGTTTGGACTATGAAGATTGGATTTACCTGGAATGTTCCAATTTGATTAACTACACATTTTATTTTACACTATATATTGTTGAAGCCATGGCCAGCTTATTCCAATAAATATAAACTAGTAACGTTTTGTTTTATTGTAACCCATCTTGGATAATGATTATATGCACACAGTTGTATGGAAGACAAACTATTTTCATTTAAAGATACTACATAAACACAGGGATTAAGTGCTACAACACACAAACCAACAAACTCAGTGATCATGCGGAAACAGACATGGTGATAAAGTCTCACGTGAACATCCAGATCCTATCACGAGACTTCTCTCAACGTAGTCATCTTGGGCGTGTCTGGATGATGGTGTGGGCTTTCTCACGCCATATGTTCTCCCTTCTCCCTCCCTCTGTCTCCCTTATCCCCATCTTTCATCTCTTCTATCTCTCTCTCCTTTTTGTAATCTATGTTCAATCAAAACTGTTTTCAGGTTAGAAAGAAATGAGACATATTCAATGGATTCGTGTACGACAGACAAGATAATGCTCTATATCAGGTCATCAATAGACTGTCATCATTCTTCATTTTAATATCATGTAATAATCAGTTAGGGGTTTATTATGATACAGATAAAGATAAGATTATTTCACTCAAAACGGTTCTCATTCTATGATAGATCTAATTCTTCATCTGTTTGATTTAATTCTTCATCTTTTTTTCTCTTCACAGTCACACCGTACAACCCGTATCTTTGATAAAGAGGGATATCTTGATATCCGAGCCGATTAAACGGCAGAAATCAATACTGGTTAGATATTTTTAAGGTATTTTTCAAAAACACCGGTGAGATAAAAAGTTACAAGATGTACATGTGTATGGATGTTTAGACATGGTACAGTGATTATCCCGACCAATTCCGTCGATCAATAAGGCGAACTTGAACTTCAAAGTTTACGAACATTACGTAACATGTTTGCATTTGATACTATTACAATTAATAAACATTTAATTCAGTCATTGTATCGCTATTTCGTGAAAGGACCATCATTGAGCGACATTTTGAGTGTGAACATGCTCTTTTGGAGAAGTTATCCGCTTCGAAAGGGATCTTGGTACGAGAAAACATGATGCTTTAGTAAACAGAGCATATTTTACTAAGAGATCACGGATGACAGTGCAACGAAATTGCGTGTTGCCCAAGTTGACAGAGTTTATTCTTTGGAAAACAGCAGTATCTTCCATTTTTATCGAATTTGAAGCATATTTTATAAATACAATGAACTGTAAATGACTCGAGAAGATCAAACAGCAAAACAGTAGGCGTGTGGAACCATGTTAATTTATGATGGTCCTGCGTAATAAGCCAAAGAGTCTCATACAACTAAGTAGGTTATGGAAAAGTTCTAGGCTCATCCTCTATATTTTTAACTCGATGCGCATGGAGAGTGAACATAGAAATTCAATGTTCTTTTTGTTTTGGCCTTTTGGCGACGAATGACTTTTGCACGTTTGGTGCACATTAAAACTCCAGTTCAGTTCTGTTTGTATACACGTCTTTATTATGCTTTACATTCAGCAAAAGTAATTATTGCAAAGTTATCGAGATGGAATTAATTTTAAAGCCTCGTGGGATGACGATGTGTCCGTCGTCTTCCGTCATCGTTAACGTTTGCCTCGTTAAATCAGCTATCCCGCCAACAGCAGCCATATTTAACAACATATGCACACCGTTCCTAAACCTGCGGAGTGCTGACGACGAGGTATATTCATATTACTGAATATTTGAGAATCCAAACTCTAGAGACAATATAAACGGCTTTAACCAGCCAGACCAAACACAAAATCGGAGCGTTGAATTAAGAGCTACACACTCATCGTTCATACATATTCAATCACGGGTATTTTAAGAACCCGTGAAAAATCCTATACTTTTAATCGGCACATATACATTAGTATATGACTTGGACACATGGATAGTTTTGATGAACGGTTTTGTAGTGTAATTTTGCAGCTATTTTGCGGGTTAGTTTCTTGAACACGATGGGCCTTCATTGTTGTGACTTGTAACCCTCTAGGCCCTACTATTTTGCATTTGATCTTTATCAAACGTACGTAGTAGTTATATACATGTATAACTAATATCTCAGACGTCGAACCAGCCAGATTCGAATGCTAATTGACTCCATAGAACGGACTATACAACGAAGTGGGACTCGCAGAGGAGGTGCGATTGTCGAGTGGTACTACTCGCCTCTCGATCCAGAGTTCCCGGTTTCGATTCCCGGTTCACCTTCCTGTTGTTAACATTTATCTTTTACTATAACGTTAATAGTCCGATCTAGCTGGTTTTCAAATTTGTCAGAGATTTTAATGATATGTACAATATGGCCACGTTTTGTAAAGATCAGATGAATTCATTGCCAAACAATGATGAAAAATGGAGCCATAGCGTTTTTTAACATACGACGGACTGACAACGAACAACTCGACATCCAATAAGCTCTGCTAGCCTTGGGCCAGTAGAGCTAACATAACTTAAGAAAAGCTGAAAGAATTATCAAAATGCCATGAAACAATAAAAGAGATATGACCTATTGAAAGTGTGCAAAGAAACTTAAATGTAGGCGGCCATCTCGGAACGATGACGTCATCGCACCTTTTTACCATATATGGCATTTTGAAAAAAAAATGTCTTTTAAAGCAAAGACAATAACTGCAAATGAAAAATAAGCATACAAAATATACATTTTACATCTGTATATTTATTTTTAATTCTTTTGCAGTGATTTTCTTTGCTTTACATATATTGTGTCAATATGCCATATATGGTAAAAAGGCGCGATGACGTCATCGTTCAAAAGATGA
>JAWPHD010012517.1:0-75344 GCA_037043455.1 Cyrtodaria siliqua | reverse complement strand
TTTTTTAAGTAAGTTGTGTCTTTGTTAACTCAGTTTTAATCCAAGGCGCATATGCAGTGCTCTGATTTTGGCTTCAAAGCCTAAAAACGATTGCACGAATTGCACGACTTCAAAGCATGCATAATTTATCTATCGGACAATTTGAAAACCAGCTGCCTGTTGACTTGATCTCTGAATCTCCAGTTATTCCAGATGTCATATGATGATATAAGACTGCATTGTTTTTGTTAGACAAAAATCGTTCAGTATCTTCATATTTTAATTAATAGCATAAACATGGTTCAACTCGTTACATCACTCTTGTTGATTGTGTCTATCTCTGAATGCTTCACATGTGTCTATATACGGATGTTTCAAAATCCTTTGAAAGTATAAACATGATTCAACTCGCTTCATATTGTGAATCTAAAATGAACACTAAACTCATACATGTTGATTGTCTCTATATATTATTCTATAAGCAGTTTTAAAGCTGCTTGGTTAATATACTAGCTGTTCATAAATAGTCAAAATACATTTGAAAAATGTTTAGATTTTTTTAGAAAATGCTCGGCTCCTTTTATTTGCAATTTACATTATTATTGTCTAATGTCTTTTATTTAATTTTCAGGCTCGGAGATTTCAACCTTGTTGCCTTTGTTCACGACGGCGAGTGCTGAAATTAGTGTAGAAATACAATGACTGCATGTTCAAAGATGTAGAAATACAATGACTACATGTTCAAAGATGTAGATATACAATGACTATATGATCAACGCTGTAGAAATACAATGACTACATGCTCAGAGCTGTAGAAATACAATGACTACATGCTCAAAACCATGGCAGCTTAAAGTGTGCAATTTAATACAGACGCTATGCTTACTAGTATGTACTGGTCGTACACATTCCGCTTAATGGCGTATAACTACATGCTCCAATTCATGACTATTAAAGGCGTACCATTAAATGCAGACATTTAGTGTACTAGTACGTACTGGTCGTGTATATTCGGCGTAATGGCGTACGGCTCTATGTTCAAAGCCATGGAATCAAAAGGTGTGCAATTAAATGCAGAGACTAAGCTTGATAGTATGTGCTGGTCGTGTACGTTCGGCTTAATGATGTGTATATAGAATATGTTTACATTCGTGTTTGGTATTATAACTTATATTAAATTATGTTTTGTACTTTTATAAATAAATTGATACACATTTAAAACGGTTACTTGTTTCTGTTAGAAATGGAATACAAAAATAAAATTATTAAAATCAAATAATCGAATGTTTGATATCGAGAAATACTGAATAAATAGTAAAACGGAGCGCCACACGCCCCTGTCATATTATCTCGATTCCACTCGAACACAGCTGTGTCAACGTCATGTTATCTGTTTGTTGGATTTATTTCGATGATTCAAACTGATTAAAAATGAACTAGGACTGATTATAGATCCTCAAGAAAATTGTATAATAGCTTAACATTCAACAGATTTCGTTAAAAAAATAATCTCAGATTTGTAAATCTAGTTGTAACTATAATTTCTTTGTTATAAATTTTTAAACAATTAGAAGGTGTTTTATGCATGATATAAATTCTTCGATCCCGAGTGAACATACATCCGCATAAACAAACGAGCACGATAGCAAGGATTTTCAGAACAATGCCATTTTTGCCGGGGCGGAAGTGCCTAATAATTTCCCACAATACATAGACTGTTTACCGTCACATCTGCGTTCGCAACAGTCATTGCAGGGAACCAGACTAAAATAATTTCTCTCCAAAATAAAACAGAATTGAAGGTCTAATTACACTAAATCAACAGGATGTGCTCGCCTGGTGCATCGAAAGTAGTTCTGTATTAAAGAGTGCTAATCTTTTTTTCTTTAAAAACTTTTTTAGTGCAGTTTCCTGTTAACTGTATTCTGGGCATGTTGTTGATATTTGAAAATGCAGCTCATCATGTTTTTGACAGTTTTTGATATAAATTTGAGAAGTGGAAGTAGACAGGGTATGAAATTGCAAGGGGTAAAAATAGTGTTGACCTTTGACCCGGTGTTAGTATACAACTGAATAAATGTTTCTTAGAAGGTATTAAATCCCCTATTTCCTTGTTGTTGTTTAATAGCAGACATGTTTATTTGCATGATAAAGTAAGTTTCCCAGAATTCTAACGAGGTTTGAGTTTTTAACAGGTTGTCAACATTCTAACTTTACTATGGAAGGGCAATGGAAACTCATTTACGCTATTATAACCTGAATACGCAATGCTATTCTATTATGGGGAGAAATTATTGCGCACTTCCGCCCGGCTAAAATTGCAGCTGTCATACCTTCTATATGTAATATAGTTGTAATATATTTTTGCAGCTTCTCAAACAATTTTACAGAGCTTTTCTTGATAGAAATCTGAAACCTATCCTTGACATACGTCCAAATAATCAAACTCTTGCTATCGCGCTCGTTTGTTTATGTTCACTCGGGATCGAAATCCGTACTGAAGACTCGTGGTAGTTAAAATCTATATCATGCATAAAACACCTTCTAGTTGTTTTAAAAGTTATAAAAAATAAATCGAGCGTGAATTATGTTGATTTTTTACTTAAAGAAGTCAAATTCTTGATATGAAAAACATCGCATATGTCCGAATTCTTGATTTGAAGATTTTTTTTTTTTTTTATCAATAATCGATTAATTAAATTGATATCAAGAATTAATCTTGATTTTTTATATCAAGAGTCGATGATATTAAGAATTCGATTTGTTTATGTAAATAAAATATATCTAATGTCTTCCTTAAAAAAAAATCCAGTTCTTGATATCTAAAAACGTGCAATAAACAGTTTCATATGTGAAGTTATTTAAAAATATTAGAAAAATATTGTAATTGTTTATACGGGCACGTTTTGGCCAGAAACATTGGGTTAACTAGATGTTCAGTTAGTTTGAGATATACAGTATGTTTCGCAGGCCCGTAGCCACTATATCTCAAAATGTATTAAAGCGTGGTTCCATGTTCACCGCCATCTACATACCATCTTCGGAATGGCTAAAATGTTCATACTTTTGACATTTTAAATAGTGAGTTCTGCTCAACCCGGGGCTAGGAGGTGTGAACGGTAGAAAGTATTGTTCACTACCGTTCATGAACAATCTCATGCAAAAACAGAAACTGCACTGATCTTTTTTGTATTGATCGTGTTCGGCGATTCTAAATTTCTCCGATTATACTATGTTTTCAATTCTTTGATAACAGTAACATAAGCATCATTTCCATGATAATAATTACCTATTGCGTTCTGTGATTTAGGAACTGTCTCGACAATTTACACTATATGTTACGTCTACATTACTGAATTAGAATAAATACTGACGAGGAGATCCATTTGGAAGCAACAAGCATAAACAAGAGAGAAAAGTAGCAGACTTGGTTTTATTGAGTCTGTTCATGAGAGGTGTTGAAAAATATATTACCTCTCATGAACAGACTCATTAAAACCAAGTCTGCTACTTTTCTCTCTTGTTTATGATTGTTGCTTCCAAATGGATCTCCTCGTCAGTATTTATTCTACATTAAGGCCATGCAGATTTGGATTGATGATCCCAAAGGATCAGAAAGTAATAACAATACTGATTTGTAGTCGTGGCGACTTTTTACGGTAGTGCAAATGTCAATAAATACTGAAAAGGAGATCCATTGGAAGCAACTCCCGCAAGCATGAGAAAAAAAGGTAGCAGAGTCGGTTTTACTGAGTCCGTTCATGTTAATATAATTTTCAACACTTCACACGACCCCTAAACGTATTCTACTTCAATAGCCACAAAGATTGTACTATTGACATTTTAAATATTGAGTTCTGCTCAACCCAAGGCTAGAGGGCGTGAACGGTAGCAAGCACTTTTCACTACTGTCCATGAACAGTCTCAATCAAACAGAGACTGCAATATTTGTTGCATTGATCGTATTCGACAATTTACAAATTTTGCCTTTCATACTTTTATATATATCACAGTAGGGTTGCCTGTGCAGTGTGACGGCGGTAAAACGTTTCCCTATACTTGCAATCAGAACTGTTTTTCATTCCGATCCTTGGATATCGCTGAATCTAGCCCCGGTAAAATGCACAAAATGTCGATGATATGCAAGAAAAAGAATCCATCATGAGTTTATCCATGTGCGATAGGTAAATCTCACCCTCGGGATTTACTGACCCTCGGGGTGAGATTTCCCTATCTTACATGGATACTCATGTTGGATTCTTATAATCTCACATGAGTAAAATGCATATCTCTCATGAGCAGAAATGGGAGAAAAGAATTATCATCACCATTTCTAAGTCGCAGAGATTAAGAGCGATGAATCTAAAAGGCATGCACATAGGTGAAAAGGGGGTCTTAACAACTCTAAGTACCACGGGAATATCTCCGCGTAGCTTAGGAAATGATCCCGTCAATGAGAATTACGTAGCAGTTCGACAGGGTATACAGGCTCATTAGTTTCCTCACCACCCTACGCCAATATCTAGAGGTTTGGTGCACCGGCAGAGTTTACATGTTTCGTACTAGAGGTTAAATCACTCCAAATCAACCGGATGTGCTTGCCTGGTGCATTTAAAAAGTAATTCTGTATAACAGAGGGCTAATATGTTCTTCTTAAAACCTTTTTTGTAGTACAATGTCCTGTTATATGTTGGATTAAAGTGTATTCTGGACATATAATTGATATCTTGAATGCATCTCATCATGCTCTTGACAGTTTTAGATTTTAGATATGAATGTCAAAAGTGAAAGAACACTGGGTATGAATGAGTGAGAGGCAGAGCAAATCTTGAAATTTGACACGGTGTTTAACATACTTTCTTATAAGTAACTAACCACGCCTTTTAGTGTTGATTTGTAATATCAGACATGTTTATATTCACGAAGCAGAAAGTTTACCAGTATCCATATGAGGTTTTATGTTTTCTACAGGTTTTCATACAATGTCAAATGGTTTTGAAACGCAACTCAGAAATATTTAGTTCATTTAAATCTTAAAGAAAGAAACATAATGCTCTGGATTCATCATCTATCCATAACTCGGAGCAAAACGTAAAACAACATAATTTGAATTATGGTTTAACGGTTCACCAATATATTATCTTAGGTTATTTATAACTGATATATATCCGGGAACCAAGTCTAGGTCCCCAGCAGGGGTTTGACTTATTGGAAGATAGACAGAACCATGCCCTATAGGAGCTAAGGGAGAAAACTGCACCTATCTTAACGTTACTCTACAGAAAGGCAAGTACCTAAGCAATGGAACGATGAATATGTTGCACCACTTCACAAAAAATGAGAATTACAGTAAAGTACCGCTCACTCTCGATGACCGGCATTTTGTACAAATAATTTAGCGCACAGTAGCTCCAACTTAGCGAAGTATTTGAACATAAACAAAATAAGGTACACCCTCCAACACGGGTTCAGATAGAAGAGGTCTTGCGAGACTCAAATAGCCATGTTGACTGATGACCTGGCGAAAACATGCAGTCAAGGTAAGCAGATCGATTTAATCCTCCTTAACTTTAGCAAGGCCTTTGACAAAGTCAACCACCAGAAAATGCTATACAAAAGAGTATGAGAGTGGACCTTTGGAAACGGCCGAAAACGATACATACGAAATATTGCAGTCTCGGTTTGTTTGAGACTGTTCATGAACGGTAGTGAAATATGCTTGCAACCGCTCACGCCCCCTAGCCCCGGGTTGAGCAGAACTATATTCATAAACTCAATAGTACAGAATTTATCCATCCCGAAGATGGCATGCATATGGCGGTGGACATAGCGACATTAATACTTATTACATCCCCCATGTCCAGCGGCGTATGGTCCCAGAAATAAACAAAATGGTATTTAGTTGGGAGCAGCGGTTATGAAGCCTGCGCATCACAAGACTAAATTAAAAAGCAGACAATATATCCTATGGGTGGTTCACCACGCATGGTTTAAAAGGTGAGACCCTACACTGGATACGGGCATTTCTCAGTGACAGGACGCAGACCGTAGTACTCAAAGGCGATAATTCGGACACTATACCAAGTCGTTAAAATCACAAAGTCAAAACATCCAGTTCCCACAAATCTTTGAGGACAGACACTAAAATGAGGAAAACAATGGTTCTATAGAAATCACAGTACCCAAATGCAAAGCACCGTAGGTCCGCACTGCACCACAAACAAAGAGAACATTAACTATACAATGAAACGGACAATGAACAACACTAAGAGTGCTAAAGACAGGGTTACTGACTTGAAACGGTCAGTAGGCAATATGGCCCACTGGTTAGTTAAAATCAATTTTAAGTGCACTTCAGCGCTCAAAGACAGGGTAAATAAAAGTAAATCTCATCAAATGGAAACTCTAACAATAAATTCCACATCCATAGAAATAAATAAACGCTCCACGTGTATGTTATTGTAAAACTATATAAAACATAATTAGAAACACCTCAGGTTGTATCCAGAATTGTACTGAATAACCAAAACGGTTGCAGCAAAATCTAGGATACGACCAAAAAGGGCCCAAGGGACAAAAGTTCATGCACCAACCTCCCCTTGCAAGGTGCAACCACGAAGTCCGGTCACCGCACAAAAGAAAAGAAAAGTAGTGACGTACTTTAGTGGGGTCAATCACCAAGCACGAAGTGCGTTGTAATACTAAAGAGTTATATCCTTCTCTGGCGAATTTCCTGATTAACTGTGTAAAGTGATCAGGAAATCCATCAGATCCCTTTAATTTCCAAATGTATGGACACTATTGACAAACTTGAAAAAGTCCAACGCCGAGCAACACGATGGACGATATATCGAATATTCGAGCTACTCGAATGTTACTTGAGTACTGGAGAGGCTGGGATGGATGCTGTTTGAGCAACGCCGAGCAGATGCGCGCCTCTGTGTCTATTCTATAAAATAGTGCATGGTATGGTAGCTATCCCTATCCCACAAGACTTCGAACCCAACCATAGCGTTTCAAAGTATTGTCACTCCATGACGTTTTGACAGATCCATTCAGGGAGTTGACTACTATAAGTCCTCATTCTTTCCTCTAACTGCTGTCCATTGATATCCCCACGCCCCGATTCGTTTTTCAAGCTGGCTGTCAGCTGCATACATCACCTCAGACCTTAAGTGTATATTACTGTGTTAACACTGTTTTATCTTGTCAGCCGCATACATCACTTCAGACCTTAAGTGCATATTACTGTGTTAACACTGTTTATCTTGTTATGCCGTTTGTAACACCCTTAAACTGTTATTCTCCTCAGATTTCTTTTAGCTTTTCTTGTCTACTGACTAGACACGGCGCGCAGTTGTCCGATTATGCCCGTGAGGTGGTATGGCAAATGATATAGATAGAAATACTCCTATAGTTTGAAAGATGCTCAAATGATAGACTCCGATACACAGGACCGCCGGGTTTACGTACCCAATCCAACGGAAGAGGGTAGGGGAACTGTTTTGCCTAAAAACACACCGCAGAACCCAAGCAGATGTATAGTTTCTATAATATACGGGGGATTGCCACGTCAGGTTACAGGAAGACCGAGTGCTTGACGGGATGGTGTTTGAGTCACTGCAGACCGACACCAGCATCACTTTATCGTCGCAGCGAAAAAAGTTTCTGACAGGACAATCAACGTGAATACACCACTAGGCACATCACTTCTGGAGATACAACGCATTACCGCAACTAGATCAAGTCCACACATCATATGTGCCATGCTGGGGGATTCTCCACTTGGCACACAGGTGGAATGACTTTAAACATTCGCGCGCGCACACACACACACACACACACACACACACACGGAGAGAGAATAGTTGACATAATTAGCTTTATTTAGATGCATCATAATATACTATGATATGGTTCATATAACAATTTGTATTTTAGAAATTTATTTAAATGTTTAAGAGTTTCTATTGCTGAAAGCCTGAAACGTTTTAAATAAATACGATATAATGATAAATACTGAAAAGGGGATCCCTTGGAAGCAACAAACACAAACAAGAGATAAACGTAGCAGACTATGTTTGATTGAGTCTGTTCATGAGAGGTAATGTGAAGTGCAACACCTCTCAAGCCTCCTAGCACCGGCTTAAGCGATATTCTACTTTAAAGCCATAAAGATCGGGTTTGATGATCCCAAAAGTCCAGTAAGTAATAACAATACTGATTTGTAGTCGGGGCGACTTTTTACGGCCGCCACACAGTCTTTCTGAGACAAAACTATAAATACAGTAATATATACTGATAAGGGAGATCCTTTGGAATCAACAAACACAACCATGAGAATAAAGTAGCAGACTCGGTTTTACTGAGTCTGTTCATGAGAGGAAATGTAGAAGCAAAACCTCGCACGCCCCTAGCACCGGTTTAAGCAGTATTCTACTTCAAAGTCACTTATATTGAGCTCGTCGACCCCAAAGGACCAGTAAAAATAATATATAATAATGTAATAAAATGTAGCATAAGGAGTGGTGAAGACATGGTTACGACCTGATACGGTAAGTAGGCAATAAGGCCTACAGGTTATCTTAAATCGATTTTATGCGTACATAACCTCTCTATTATCTTGTCTTCAACGCCCATATTGACAAAACAGTGTAAATAAAAGTACATCCCATCAAAAAGATATCACTAACAATAAATTCCACACCCAGAAAAATTAGCAAACAATACACTTAAATGTTGCTGTAAAGATGCATAAAAAGCATAAGTAGAAAAAAAAACTCTGGATGTATCCAGAATTGTACTGAACAACCACAGCAGTTGCAGCCAAAGAGAAAACCAATCTAGGACACGGCCAAAAGACTCTTAGGACGAAGGTTCATGCACCTACCTCCCTTTGTCTGGGTTTCAGCAGGCGCAATCTGTAAAACATAGTTGCCCGGACCTGGACTTGAATCAGGGACCTTTCGCACTTAAGATAACCACTACCAACAGAAAATAGGCTACCGGCGCTGCATGGTCAAACATGAAAATCTTGCTGCTTTGTTCACTGATTGATCAGCGAATGCATAGACATTGATGTCCGACTTGGAATGAAATATTTTAAAACTGAACTGAATTGAACTACAGTTTGTTTCTTTGAATAACATTGCTCTATGGATCATTATAATTGTACCGTGCTTTTATGTACAAGAAAAAAAGCAAGAACTTAATGTTTTAGCTCGACACAATGCAGACACTTTGTTGACAGTTCTTTATTCATTTCAGAACCAAAATAAACCCGAAAACAAATAACAGAAACCTTGTTTCTATGTTTCTATGTATTTAATATGTGTATAACATATAATATCTTTATTTGATTGGCCTCATCATCTGGAGAAAAAACAGGTTGAATAATACCATCTAGCTTTTGTCAAATAATTTTTATTCATATATACATGATCATCTTTGTATTTTCATATGTAGCCTATTTATGATGCCTAGTGTTTTTTTTAGAGGATTTAGCCTGGCGTGGATTTCCTATTGACACTGTACAGTTTAATAGGGATGACAATGGGGTAAGAGTGTGGTTTGGTGCACCCTAGAACCTGGTTTGAACTCCGTCGTTATTTTTTTCAACACGGCCCTTCCAAGGCGCAACCCCTGTTGTTAACCCTTTATGTTTCTTGTGTTGCATACTTTGATTCTATATTTTGACTCGTCTTTTTATGATATTCCAGTTAAGCGATATTAAATTCATGAAATGAAATGTGCTTATATTGTTCTGAAGTAGCTAGATTTGATTCATACAACATGAACATCTATAATTGTAAACTGAGTCATATCGATTGAATTTCGATACACTAGTGCATTATGAATGTTACAGCTCTTAAAATTAAAAGTTTTATTTATTGGATTGAAAAACTTCACTTCTCGAAAGACAAACATTGATAATATATCCTCTTTTCTGTTTTGCTTTTGATAAAAGCATGGACAGATAATTGCGTTCAAATTATTTTGATTAACATCCAATGCGAGATGTGCTCCTTTAATACAAGAATATATCATAGAGACCAGTCCCTTAACGAGACCAAATCAAGGTAAAGAGCACAGTTTGGTGCACCATTGTAGTTTAGTGCACCATTGTAGTTTGGTGCACCATTGCAATTTAGTGCACCATTGTAGTTTAGTGCACCATTGCAGTGTGGTGCACCATTGTAGTTTAGTGCACCATTGTTGTTTAGTTATTGTTGTTAAGTGCACCATTGTAGTTTAGTGCACCATCTATATGTAGAGCACACACTTCTACGACAACGGCTAGCTTACCTGAGATTACAAGCAGAGATAGACATAAAGTGTGATCTTAATATACACAGGATTTACGTCAATGAACCTGGGTCCCCTTTCAATTTGGAACTGGCTTGAAATATAGATAACCAACTAGAAAACCTTATAAATTGAAAGTAATTCGCACAGCGGCTTCACTTGCTTCAAAAGACGTTGTTTTGTTTGTGTAGTAAGATAGTGCGTTGGCTGCACAACTAAGTTCTCATACAAAGTTTTAAATAAAAGCGGTAATTGGAAACTTTAAATAATTACGATGAAGAAAACAATTCAAACAATTAAATCAGTGTTTCAGACAAGGGGAGTTTTAAAAATTGGACAAATACTACTCATCTGGGCAGTGATGCTTCTATACATTACAGGTAAAACCATCAAGTAATTTTGAATGATATTAATTTAAATTTATATACATACGTAATGATAATCTACATAACTGTTTCAAACAATATTTTAGAATGTCGGCTGTTGTTAATCCAATTCTGCTTTAGCTTTTCGACATGCATTCGGTTATCTTCGATTATCTATATATTTAGCAAATCAAATGATTTATATTTGTCCATCATGTTTTATTGATGTATTCCTTATTCTGCATTACTGTATTTACCTATGTTACTTTATCATTTATTTAATTATTATTTTCTGATTTAGCCATTTCAAATTCTTATTCTCAGAGTAAATTATTATTATTGTAAAGGGAATGTAGCGACACAGCCAAACAAACTCTATTACTGAGAGTTCTGAAAAACTTGGAAAAAGGTGAAAGAATTATCAAAATCGGATGATAAAGAAAAAAGATATGACCATTTAAAGGTTGTTCTAAAACAAATATGGGAGCCGCCATTTTTAGAACTATGACGTCATAGTTCCATATTACCATATATGGAATATTGATACATATCATTTAAAACGAAGAAAATCACTGCAAATGAATGATTTTTTTACTGGTGATATAAATCATTATTGCCATTAAGTATTACATATTTTTCATACAGTTGCTGTCATTTTTTCCCTATAAATCAGTAAATTTTCATATTTATAAATATTCCATATATGGTCATTTAGAACCGTGATGTCATAGCTCTCAAAATGGCTGCTTCCATATCCGTTTTAACAGAAACTTCAAATGATCATATCTTCTTTGTTTATCATCCGACTTTGATAATTCTTTCACCCTTATTCAAGTATTTCAGAACTCTCAATAATAAAGATGGTTTGGCTGTGGCGGCGCTACATTCCCTTTAATCAAATAACGTTGATTGTAGCATGGTCGGTGACATTTCCTTTGATGAATAATGCAAAGCATCAAATCGTTTAATTTCGGGTAACTAAAGGGGCGTGACTATACCGTACTACAACTACCAGATAGAGGAATTTAGAGTACGGACGTCACAGTGTTACTAAGTACACCATGCTACAAAACAGATATAGTCTGTCTCGGTATTTAAATAAGCCAACTTGCTGAGACCAGACTCTATCTATCACTTGCATTGCGTCTCCTTACGTCAAATTATATATTTTATTATTATTTAACTTAACTATATCAGCCGTGTTTTACTAGAAACTCTGCACATAATACGACGCAAATTCGACCAACACGAACCAAAAAAATACGAATTTTAAACCTTTGCAACATGTTATTGTCGTAACCCTGATCTACTTTTAATATACAAAAGTAATTTAATAGCTTCTCTTCGACAATGACTATCACAACCTGAATGATAATTATGGTGACGTGATTTATCAAATTCGTCAGATTCTTGGTCATTAGATTTCATACAATATTTATTAAACTTGTTAAAACCTTTATCCAAAAATGTGTTTCCTCTTGATTGTGCAATGACAGGACAGATTGTAGCCCCTATGATGTCGTCTACCTAAAGCCTCAAAGGACGATAGCATTTAATAGTTGTCTTGGGTTTGATCTCTTGTTGCTCTGGCTTCTGCCAAGTCATTGAGTACTTGCATTGTGGCTTTCTAGGCTTTTGTTTTTTATATTCATTTATAAAATATCAACTACGTGTTATGCTTATATTGTCTATTAATGCTGCCTTGTTTGCTAAAGAATATAGTATGCCGGGGATGTCTTTATTTACACCGTCCCGTTTATCTGGCATGACACTATGGTAATAGTGAGGTTTAGTGCACCCAAGAACCTGGTATAAAATCCATCGGTCTTTATTGCTACTGACCGTTCTAGGGCGTTAGACCTAGTTTCAACCCGTTTGTTTTTGTGATGTCACATGTGTTGCCTCTTATAAACAATGTAGTTGCTCTTTGTTTTAATGCGTGCTTTTGGTTGACTATGTTCTGTGAAAGGTACATTTCCAGTTCTATTTTTATACCTAAGTTTAAGTAACGTCATTCACGCTCGCTAATCATATAATCATGTAATAATTAAGTTAACTCTATTACAAATGAATGAAAATCATTTTAAAATAATTTCCTTATAATAATCCTACTTTAGTAGAAGTTGATTAATAAAAATGTAATTTATATGTATTCACATTGTCCAAGTCATTGGTAAATTGACTGTCGTAATGGTCCGCGGTCTTCGGTCTTGGGTCAATACGAGTCAATGGACCAATAACTCTGGGCCAATATAAAATCACTTAATAATATCATAGTATTGCCGCATGCGTAATAACTGCGGATGACGTCATACCATGTTCAATGCGGATATGGTGGAGCCGGAATAAGCGTGTTTGACATTTTTCATCTTTGCGAAGTTCATCATGTGAGCGATTCAGGGCCATTTTGACCCTCGTTTATTATATGTTTTTTTCAATCTTAGCGGTACCACTGAGCATGTCAGAAAATCAAAAATTCTTGGAGGACTGTGACAAAAACATAACTTGTAGCGAAGAAGACATATCTATGGTGTGCGCCACCGACGGGAAAAACTACACGAACAAGTGCTTTATCGAACTGGAAAACCAGAATAGGTTCTGCAAGTAAGCCATTGTTTCTTTTGTTGTTGTCTTTACGGTGTTCCGTTAGGGTCATCGTATCATCGCCTATCAACGTTTACAAGTCGATGCACGATGGTACGATGGCGATGGTACGATGTCGATGGTACGACGACATGAAGTTACGATGGCGATGGTATGATGGTTCATCGTATTATCCCCAAAGTACCATCGTCATTGTACCATCGTACTATCGCGCATCGACTAGTAAACGCGGTTGTAGGATCGTACCATCTAGCATCGACTTGTAAACACGATGATACGCGATGGAACGATAGCTCTAAAAAAACATTAGTAAACAAATTATGTTACGGTTTTGTCGACAGAGTTTTATAATTACAGTGCATATTGACTAGTAGGTACTAGGTATATAACAGATTGATTTAATTATTGTTAATGAAATAGTTTAGTCTGGAAAAATTGTCAGGCTTGGCTAGTTGTTTATGCATAATCATTCATAAAAAGAAATGTTCAACTGTTTGCAACAAAAACAAGCTGAGTCATCGGGATTTCAGGACCAAACATTTTAATAATCAATAATTAGACCAGAGGTAACATTTTTATTTAATGCGTATGCTCATATAGCACTTAATAACCCCAGCACAGGCATGACATATGAGATGACCTATTAATTAATAATTATGATTCTAAGTATGTCGCTATAAACGATGAAAATGAAAGGAGTCATTTTATTCATTTCAAACTTTGGAAACTCTATCTTTGTCCTAATACCTGTTCGCGATGCGTACAGGTTCCCCAAGTATGTCACTGGTGTATTCACAGAAGCCACACGCCAGTATTCGAAACAACTATAGGCCAAAAAGAAAAAATGGTTTGTTTCCGCTAACGGCTTCAAAAAAAAAACTTTTTTTAAAAACTTATTTTTATTATTAATGACCTTATTTTTGTTAATGAAACACTTTTATTATGATAAAAAATACTGGGGAAGGTATTAATACCTAGATAATACATGGTTATGGCCCTTTTTCAATATTTGGTAATGTACACTGGAAACCCCCAGAGGTCGTGGGTTCAGATCTCACTGGGGCATATTTTATTTATTTCTTTTTTTCTCCATAAGAAACCTTGGTTCATGGGTTCAACTTTTTCTATTTTTTTTTTTTTTTTGCTATAAAAAAAGTTAGGCTAAATAAAATGGTCGGTCGGGTTAGCGGAAATATTTTTTCTTTTAAGCCTTATTGTCTATTAAATGTCTTCTCTTTTTTTCAGACTCGGCGATTTCAACCCTCTTGCCTACTTTCACGATGGCGAATGCTGAATTTGGTGTATAAATGCAATGACTACATGCTCAAAGTCATGGCAACCAAAAGTGTGCAATTAAATGCAGACACTATTATAAAGCTTCCTCGTATATGCTGGTCGTGTACACCCGGCTTCATAATGTGTATTGCATATGGTTACATTCGTTAATTGTATTATACATTATTGCAACTTGTTTTTTGTACTTTTATAAATAAATCGATACAAATATATCAGTAATGTGACATGTTTTTCTGTTACAAAGTGTAAATATTAAATGTTCGGAAAGGCGTTCGAGTTAAGATACTGCACTCCTTTACATGACAGGGACGTATAGAGCATAGTTTTACTATGTATTGCTTTTTTCTTGATCGAACTAAACTTAAAAGGGATACATGGCAATCTTGAAGTTTTTATCAAGCATTAAAATTAAGGTTTCGATTTATAAGTCTAGTAACATTTTAACTTGAAACCTGGTTCAGCTTGTATATATTATATAAGATCTTGAGATTTCAATTTTTCCTCGTTCTTCTAACATATATTTAAATATATTTTTTGCGCAATATAATCAACAGTTAGAAATATGCCAAAACAATTGGCTTTATACATTTTGTATAATTAATATTACCGATTAAACAAATGCAGGTTATGTAGAAAAACTAACGGAACGTCGTGAGTTTTTAAAAAATCAAGATTGCCGTGTGTCCCTTTAAATATGAGTTTATTTAAAATTAATAGGTTTGAGTATGCTAGTTATTGTGTTATACTTGTTATATATGATCAGCACATGTCGAGGTTACAATGGGATACTCAGGCATCTTCGTATAACGAGCAAATAACAGCATATTATTAAAGGTCCCTAGCTCGAAATCCATTCAAAGGATTTTTTTTTAAAATATACTCGAAAGCATTATTGATCATGTTACCTATACGAAGGCCACGTCCTACATACCGACATGGATTGTCGTCGAACTGAAACTACTTCATCATACGAGGACTGTTCATAAATTATATGACAGTCGATTTATATTTTTTTGTGGTGGAGGCAGACCACCCACTTTTCCTGGGTAGAACCAGTACTGTTCTAACGGATGGCGGGAGGTGTACAATACTCGTTCTGCCCAGGAAAAGTGAGTGCTAGGATTGCGGAAGGTGTTCAATACTGGTTCTACCCACGGAAGAGTTGGTGGTCTGCCTCCACCACTTTTGTAGAACCAGTATTGTACACCTCCCGCCATTCTTATCGATCAGCTTACACAACTTTACATGTGTTGAAATTGATGAAAATACCATACAAATAAACAAATCATAAATTAACAGAGACCTTTGAAACATTTTAGGCAATTTTGATCGTAGGTCAAATTATTAACTTTATTGGTATATATTAACCCTTTCGCCGCCAAATTTCAAATGTCGTCTGCTAAAATGTGAATTAAATCCTTTCGGCTATATTTTACATAAAAAGTGTTTTGGACAACCATTAAACTGAGTGACGAACATTGTTAACCTGATCAGCCAGCACATAGTGTGCATGCTGATCTGGTCCTACATTGGCCGTAAAAGCAATGTTTTTGACCAAGGCAGCGAAAGGGTTAAGTTCAACAATTAAAATGATTTTATTTAAACTATCTAGTACATATACTATTCATGCAATATGTCAACCCTTCAATATTTGCTCCAAATGATTTTAAGAAAATTGTTGGAAGGTATTTTTATTTTGACTTATGATACAAATTATCATAAATTGTTTCATAAAATCAGGGCCCCGTTTTATTCAGTAAACTCTCAAATTTTAAAACTGTTCACATTTTTGCATCTAAGAATTCAATGTAGACAATTTTGTGCAAAAAAATCAAATGTATAAGAAAAGGAAATGAAATTGCGTTCATTTGTGAATTGTAAATCAAAGTAAAGAATTTAAGAAATTAACTTATGATCAAAATTGTCGTAAGTTGTTTTATAAAACCGGGCCCAGGGCCTTGTTTTATTAAATATCTCACGATAAGTCTAATATTTTAAAATCGTTCACTTGTTTTCACCTAATCATTCAATGTAGACAATTATGTATGCACGTCGTGTAGAAATACCACATGCATAAGAAAATGAAACAATCACGTTTATTTGAAAAGTGTAATTAACAGTGCAGCGTTTAAGAAATGGATTTACGATCAAAATGGTCGCAAGTTGTGACATAAAACGGGGCCCTGCAGGTCTTTTTGTTTTAAAATAAATACTTCATTAAAAGGTTCTGAACATAATTATGGACAATAATACAAAATAATGAGAGGTTTTAACAAAAGATAATGTACATAAACGATGAAATCATTAATTTAGATGAAAGTTGGAACTTGGTATGGTCAACATTAATCATTAATAGTTTATGTTTTCAAATTATTTGTACTTTTTGTATATATAAAGAGAGAAAAAAGTATGCTTTCTTTATTCTTTCGATATCTGCGCCGTGGCTGGGAAAATAAAGACGCCGCGTTTTAAACTGTATCGCCTTTCAAGGATGTGGATTCTTATCCCACCGGGAGCTCAACTTTTAGGAGCAAAAGTGTCGATTCTTACGGATGACGGGAGGTATATAGTACTGGTTCTACCCAGGAATAAGTGTGTGGTCTTCCTCCACCACTAAAAATCGACCCTCATACATAACCTAAATATTATGTTTGGAAAATGACGTTAAACACCAAACACAAAAGTAGTATAGGATAGTAAACCAGTAGCACCCTTTTACGCTGGCGTGGCGCTGTCGGTAGCTCGGCGGATTAGTAACTGGAGGCCCCGGGTTCAATCCTCCGTGGTGCCACTGAGTTTCGTCGTGTAAGATTTTCCCTTAGCCTTAGGAATCTATTCGATAAATAAGAGTATGGCACGGTTCCCGAATTCCTATGTATCATTTCCGTCTCTCTGCTGCGGCCCTAAATAACCTATACTGTGTTGCTGAGCCGTTAAACAACATTCAGTTCAATTAAAACAATACGCTTGAATTATTAGAGCATCGCGTTAATGTTGTACTGAAAAATGAAGTTAAACAAACAAATGAAGATTTCTCCACGTACTTTATGAGCAGCCCTTGTATTCATGAGTCAGTACGGTGTATGTATGGATCTCGTACAGATTAATGGAAAAAAAAATATCATAATATCAACCCATTATTTGATTATTGGTACTAGTTTTGTTTACAGACAGATTAGCCTATTACTGTTTTCACGTATTAACCTCAAATCATGAAAGGATAGATCTAGTATACTTGGCCACAATCACGTCCGCTAAACTGATAACGAAGGGCGTTTCTTCGGGATGCCAGGCAAGGATCAGAAGGATTTCTGGTTAATGCGGGTTTAACTCTGTATACTGGGGCGGATCCAGGAATTCACTTTAGGTGGTAGGGGCGTAAGTTTTCCAAAACTGGGTTGACAAGCAAAAAACAACAACAACAAAACAACAACAAAAAACAACTTGTGTGCCGTTTTTCAATGGGGCGTAAACATCTTTCTCGGGTTAACAAGCAGAAAATCCCTCCAAAAAGGCGCGCGCCGGTTCCGCCCCCACCCCTCCCTCTTCCTACCCTGGAGCCGCCTAGGGTATACTGGAAATAATCTAGATGACGAATGCTGTTTTACGTTTTCTGTTTATAAGGTTAACGCATTTATCAATTTAACTCATTGGCGAACTAGACCAAGATTTTATTCTTCAACCCAACATGGTGAAACGTAATGGCACGGTTTATCCGCAATGCTCAATAGTGCACATCATCTGCGACGCTTGCTTTTTTAATAAAAACGGTTTGCAAAAGTTTGAACTAACATGAAACTATGTCTATGCTAATATGTTTTAGCTCATGTGTTAAACTTTACTTTGAACGATTAAGTTTACATAACTTCTTTTAAATACGACATCTAAGTATACATACATGGATGTATATACCTATGTTCTTTATATACTGTTTAGACACTGGACCAAATGAAGTTTATAAATAATTTACACAACTCTTCCGTTTTACGTTACCAAATTCAAAGAAAAATAGCAAATTATATGCAAAACGTTTAAAATTCTACATATAATCCTAAGTTAATCAAATGTAAATGAATTAAAGGGGCAATGTCCGTAACTTTTAGCTTATAAAACACTAAATGATTACCTTGACAAACATTAAACACTTACCATTATTGAATAGTTACTAAATAAAACATGATTGTTTGACGAAATTCAATAGCGGTACAACAAAAAAGAAGTACCTTTTCGTGAGTTTGAACTCGCAGCTCAAACTAAAATTACACAAGCTGGTAATAAGCAGGGTGGGGATCATGTGGTTTCAAAATGGCGGAAAGGAAGAAATCACCCCTCTTCTAGGTAAGTTTTGTTTGATAACTTCCTAACCACGGCACGGATTTTAATAGCAGATAGCGCAAAAAAAGACGCCACCAAAAACACTTAAGGCTGCTATGTCTATCTTTGCTAAAACATTCTTATTTCAATGCTTTTGAATTTTGTATTAATATACACGTGAGCATCTCTTGTCAACCCTTCGTGTTTGTGATGTCACATGCCTTGCTTCTTATCTTTATATGGGTATTGCACTTGTCTATGGTTAACATACTGTGAATCATGTAGCTGACGATAAGCATGCATTACAACTACAATTCCTAGTGAACTAGTGGAAAACTTGACTGGTATTAACACATATTTTGCAACGTTAAAGGGTTACCGTTTTAGGTTTACCACCAAAAATCTCAATATTTAAGTATCGGATCCATACATTATATGGTGGGACACGTAGAGATGCGTTCCGAGAAAGATTCCATCAATTCAAATTGGTTCTAATATATTCCATTCTTTTTCTAAAAAATTATTCCAGATTTCGGCGATTTTCGTCTAAAAACGCAATGTTTTCTCCCAAAACTCACTAAAGCCCCAACGTTCAGATGGCACACATGTCTCATTTTGAAACTTACTGTATTTTCTTCCAGAAAATCATACCCTACAAAATTCCCCCTGGTGGGGGAGGGTTTCTTCTACTAGCTCACAGCCTATATATCTCGGCAAATAATCATTCCATTTGCATGAAGTAGGCATTTGAAAATGACAATACACAATCCTCATTTAAGGAACATCTGAATATGTTTTCTTCTCTTTTAGGTTTACCACCACGTATTACATGTAAACCTCCGAGATGTAGTCGAATGTAGTTCCTATAATAAAAAGTAATTCCTCCTTTTTTGATGAAGATGGGCATTATAAGTAGGAAAAAACTACCCATTTCTGTTCGATTTTGTGGATGTATGTATAAGAAGCGTATTGATAGGTTTTACTGATGAACATTTTCGAAATTTCGACTCTATGCTTACACTTTATGACCAACCATCATTGAAAACAGCTGAACCCTTGACCTGTCTCTTAAACAAACACGAACTTTCTTACATGTCTTGTGACCCCACCTTTCCTGGGGATTTTTCAAGTGGAAAAATAGTTTCTATATGAAAATTACGCAGCTGCATTATCCATACTTGAGTTGAAGTTGCAGCAAATCATTAATATGTGACACTTTAACATTGGTGTCTATGGGGAAAATAATTAGTGGTTTCATACCTGTAAGAGATACTTGCAGTAATTAGGACTCGCTCAGATTCGTATCTAGGGACACTTTTCCGATTGTTAAAGAAATATAAAAAGATCGGACAGGGAAAGTAGCATTCAAGGAGGACAGTCAACCACAAAACACAGAAACAAACACGCAAACAGACTAACAAGAAGACAAACGTAATAATAAATGCAAACGACATCACAAAAACAAAAGGGTTGACAATAGGGCTACCGCCTTGGAACGGTCAGTGGCAAAGTAGGCCACTGGGAGTTTAAATCGGTTCTAGGGTGCACCAAACCTCACACTTACCCTACTGTCATCCCATTAAAACAGGACAGTGTAAATAAAGAAATCCCCGTCATGATCTAATCGCTAACCAACAAGGCAGCATCAATAGGCAATATAAGTAAAACACAAATATGCTCGTGTAAATATAATACAAAAAAACAATAGCCTCGAAAGCCACAATGAAGGTACTCAGTGACTTGGCAGAAGCTAGAGCAACAAGAGAATAAACCATTAAGGGCACAACAAGAAAGCTCATAGACAAACATCAAACGCCACCGTCCCAATGGGCTTTAGGTAGGCGTCATCATAGAGTTCACAGCCTGTCCGGTCATCGTACAATTAAAGAGGAAAGCATAGTAAAAGGGTCCACCACCAAGCATGCAGTACGTTGCAAAATGATAGGATCATAACCTCTTTCGCTAAACATTTTAACAAGTTTAACAAAGATAGTATGAAAGTGAGCATGACCAAAATAAGCTCAAAAATAAGTTTTCCGTAGTGTCTTAGCGTTTTTAGTCCAATTTTGTCTATAAAAGCCGTAATTTTTAGTTTAAATTTATTTCGTGTTTAAAATGGTGTGTTTGCGAAGTGTTTACAATTAAACTATGTTTTTTTGGTATGAACATTTAGGGTTGCATGTTTGCAACAGGTTTTCATGAATTAAAACTACATGGAAACCGGTTTGGTAGGCATGAAACCACTAGATCTTTCCCCTACCCCCTAAAATAGGATACTATGAAAAAATAAAGATTTGTGTAAAAGGTAAAATATTATTCCTTATCATTCAAACTCGACTTGGTAGCGTTCAGCTAGTATCAAATTTGATTTTAGCTGTATTTTTGGCATTACTGAGCTCGTATTCGCTCGTATTCGGTA
This sequence comes from Cyrtodaria siliqua, assembly GCA_037043455.1. Lineage (NCBI taxonomy): Eukaryota > Metazoa > Mollusca > Bivalvia > Adapedonta > Hiatellidae > Cyrtodaria > Cyrtodaria siliqua. Next base: position 54,062 of record JAWPHD010012517.1, on the reverse strand, counting down.
CTATAATCAGGTATGGTATCACCAATTTTAATTTGCTTAAAAATCAATTTTTGGCATGAAATCGACATAATTGGCATATTGATCACCCTAATTTTGCCTAAAATGCATATTGAATACATGTCCATTGACTGTTCTAAACATCTGATCTATTTAATATGGTGTGTTGACAAGGAAGGAATGCCATTTGGTATGACAATTCAGATAGTACTAAAGTTAAAATAATATCTCTGACTTTTATCGATTTCAGATTATTGTCTTTGATATTCACATGACCATATCTCGGCAAATAATCATTCAATTTGCATGAAGTAGGCATTTTTAAGCATGTTATGAAAATGACTAGATAAAATCCTCATTTAAGAAACATCTGAACAAGTTTTCTTCTCTTATAGGTGTACCACAACTAATTACATGTAAGCCTCCGAGGAGTAGTCGAATGTAGTTTCTATAATAAAAAGTAATCACTCCTTCTTTAATGGAAATGGACATTATAAGTAGGGAAAAACTGCCCATTTCTGTTCGAATTTTTGGTTATATGTATTAATATGTTATACTGGATCACTGATGAACATTTTCGAAATTTCGACTCTATGCTTTTTTCAAGTGGAAAATTAGTTTCTATATGGAAATTACTCTGCTTCATTATCAATACTTGAGTTGAAGTTGCAGCAAATCATTTATATGTGACACTTTAACATTGGTGTAAATGGGGAAAATAATTAGTGGTTTCATACTTATAAGGTTCTAAACACCTGATCTATTCAATATGGTGAGTTGACAAGCAATGCCATTTGGTATGACAATTCAGAAAGTGTAAAAGTTAAAAAAAAAATCCTCTGACTTTTGTCGATTTCAGATTATTATCCTTGGTGTTCACATGACCATATCTCGGCAAATAATCATTCCATTTTTACGAAGTAGGCATTTTTAAGCATGTTATGAAAATGACAAGATAAAATCCTCATTTAAGAAACATCTGAACATGTTTTCTTCTCTTCTAGGTTTACCGCCACTAATTACATGTAAACCTCCGAGATATAGTCGAATGTAGTTCCTATAATAAAAAGTAATCCCTCCTTCTTTGATGAAAATGGGCATTATAAATAGAGAAAAACTGCCCATTTCTGTTCGATTTAAATTTGTGGTTGTATGTATAAGAAGCGCATTAATAAGTTTTACTGGATCACTGATGAACATTTTCGAAATTTCGACTGTATGCTTTTTTCAAGTGGAAAATTAGTTTCTGTATAGAAATTACGCTGCTGCATTATCCATACTTGAGTTGAAGTTGCAGCAAATCATTAATAAGTGACACTTTAATGTTGGTGTATAGGTATGAAAGCACTAATTATGTTCCCCATAGACACCAATGTTAAAGTGTCACATATTAATGACTTGCTGCAAATTCAACTCAAGTATGGATAATACAGCAGTGTAATGTTCATATAGAAAAATATTTTTCCACTTGAAAAATCACCAGAAAACGTGGGGTCACACGACATGTAAGATAGTTCTTGTTTGTTTACTAAACAGATCAAGGGTACAGCTGTTTATATTGATCGACTGTTTTCTTTGCTGACAAAGTGTAAGCATAGAGTCGAAATTTCGAAAATGTTCATTAGTGATCCAGTAAAACCTATTAATACGCTTCTTATACATATAACCACAAAATCGAATAGAAATGGGCAGTTTTACCCTACTTATAATGCCCATTTCCATCGAAAAAGGAGGGATTACTTTTAATTATAGGAACTACATTCGACTACACTTCGGAGGTTTACATGTAATTGGTGGTGGTAAACCTATTAGAGGAGAAAACATTATCAGATGTTTCTTAAATGAGGATTTAAGAAACAAGCTAAAAAAACACCTACTTCATGCAAATCCAATGATTATTTGCCGAGATATGGTCTTGTGAATACCAAGGACAATAGTCTCAAATCGACAAAAGTCAGAGATATTTTTTTTAATTTTACACTATCTGAATTGTCATACCAAACGGCATTTCTTGTCAATACACCATATTAAATAGATCAAATGATTAGAACATTCAATGGACATCAATAAAATATGCATTTTAGGTACAATTAGGACGATGAATTTGCCAATTTATGTCGATTTTCATGCCAAAATTGATTTTTCAGTCAAATTCTTCAAAATTGGTGGTACCATACCTGATTATAGTAGCGAATACGAGCTTAAGCATGCCAAAAATACAGCTAAAATCAGAATTGATACTAGCTGAACGCTACCAAGTCGAGTTTGAATGATAAGGAGTAATATTTTACCTTTTACACAAATCTTCATTTTTCACAGTATCCTATTTTAGGGGGTAGGAGAAAGATTTAGTGGTGTCATGCCTACCAAACCTGTTGTCATGCAGATTTAATTCATGAAAACATATTGCAAACATGCAACCCTACATGTTGATACCAAAAAGACATAGTTCAACTGCAAACACTTCACCAGTACGTCATTTTAAACACGAAAAAAAATGAAACTCAAAATTACGGCTTTTATAGACAAAATTGGACTGAAAACGCTCAAAACCTATGTAATAAACTATGGAAAACTTGTTTCTGAGCTTATTTTATCAACTGTAATCGGAAAAGTGTCCCTAGGTACGAATCTGAGCGAGTCCAAATTACTGCACGCATCTCTTATATGTATGAAAGCACTAATTATGTTCCCCATAGACACCAATGTTAAAGTGTCACATATTAATGACTTGCTGCAAATTCAACTCAAGTATGGATAATGCAGCAGTGTAAAACTATTTTTCCACTTGAAAAATCACCAGAAAACGTGGGGTCACAAGACATGTGAGAAAGTTCTTGTTTGTTTACTAAACAGGTCAAGGGTACAGCTGTTTTTATTGATCGACTGTTTTCTTTGCTGACAAAGTGTAAGCTTAGAGTCGAAATTTCGAAAATGTTCATCAGTGATCCAGTAAAACCTATAAATACGCTTCTTATACATATAACCACAAAATCGAATAGAAATGGGCAGTTTTCCCCTACTTATAATGCCCATTTCCATCGAAAAAGGAGGGATTACTTTTAATTATAGGAACTACATTCGACTACACCTCGGAGGTTTACATGTAATTGGTGGTGGTAAACCTATATGGGGAAAATAATTAGTGGTTTCATACTTATAAGGTTCTAAACACCTGATCTATTTAACATGGTGTATTGACAAGAAATGCCATTTGGTATGACAATTCAGATAGTGTAAAAGTTAAAAAAATATCTCTGACTTTTGTCGATTTCAGATTATTGTCCTTGGTATTAACATAACCATATCTCGACAAATAATCATTCCGTTTGCATTAAGTAGGCATTTTGAAGCATGTTATGAAAATGACAACACAAAATCCTCATATAAGAAACATCTGAAAATGTTTTCTTCTCTTATAAGAGATACGTGCAGTAATTAGGACTCGCTCAGATTCGTACCTAGGGACACTTTTCCTATATCAAAATAAGCTCGAAAATAAGTTTTCCGTAGTGTTTTAGCGTTTTTAGTCCAATTTTGTCTATAAAAGCCATAATTTTGAGTTTCAATTTGTTTTCGTGTTTAAAATGATGTGTTTGTGAAGTGTTTACAACTGAACTATGTTTTTTGGTATGAACCTGTAGGGTTGCATGTTTGCAACATGTTTTCATGAATTAAAACTACATAGAAACAGATTTGGTAGGCATGAAACCACTAAATCTTTACCCTACGCCCTGCAATAGGATACTATGAAAAAATGAAGATGTTTCTAAAATATTATTCATTATCATTCAAACTCGACTTGGTGGCGTTCAGCTAGTATCAATTTTGATTTTACCTGCATTTTTGGCATTATTGACCTCGTATTCACTAATATAATCATGTATGGTACCACCAATTTTGAAGAATTTGCTAAAAAAAATCAGTTTTGGCAAGAAAATCGACATAATTGGCATATTCATCATCCTAATTGTACCTAAAATGCATATTGTATTAATGTCCATTGACTGTTCTAAACATCTGATCTATTTAATATGGTACGTTGACAAGGAATGCCATTTAGTATGACAATTCAGATAGTGTAAAAGCTAAAAGAAAAATAATATCTCTGACTTTTGTCGATTTCAGATTATTTTCTTTGGTATTCAGATGACCATATCTCTGCAAATAATCATTCCATTTGCATGAAGAAGGCATTTTTAAGCATGTAATGAAAATGACAATATAAAATCCTCATGTAAGAAACATATGAACATGTTTTCTTCTCTTATAGGTTTACCACCACTAATTATATGTAAACCTCCGAGTTGTAATCGACTGTAGTTTCTATAATATAAAGTAATCCCTCCTTTTTTGATGAAGATGGGCATTAACTGCCCATTTCTGTTCGATTTTGTGGTTGTATGTATAAGAAGCGTATTAATAGATTCTACTGGATCACTGATGAACATTTTCGAAATTTCGCCTCTATGCTTACACTTTGTGAGCAACCATCACTGAAAACAGCTGTACCCTTGACCTGTTTAGTAAACAAACACGAACTTTCTTACATGTCTTGTGACCCCACATTTTCTGGTGATTTTTCAAGTTAGTTTTCTATATGGAAATTACACTGATGCATTCTCATTGAGTTGAAGTTGCAGGAAATCATATGTGACACTTTAACATTGGTGTCTATGGGGAAAATAATTAGTGGTTGCATACCTTTATGCTGAAATGACGTTTTCCTAGATCAGTCTACTAAAGTGTAGCATGCGGTAATATTTCCGGGATGTTTACGTCCGGGATTTTTTACGGAGCATAATGAAAGTGACAATTGAAACTGAATGAAACCGCAAGTAATGGAATGGAATAAGTGCAAATATGTATTTTCATGGAATAATACACATAAATCCACGAATATATAACGAGAAAGTTTAGTGTTTTATTCATAATGCGGTATTCCCGTATTCCTGATCGTTGTCAGTGTTGTCTGCCCCTGTAGTACTTCGAAAACTTGGTTAAGGTGTGTACATTGTATGTAAGCTTGGTTTAATGTTGTATACTTCTAAGCTTGGTTAAAGTATTATGTAAACTTGAATATTAAGGCCCCTTTTTACTTGATAAAAAAACTGTTTCAGCTTGTCCAGTCACTTTGGAAACTGATTTCTAATTTGTATCCATTTTCATTTGAAGGATAATATCAATAAAACCTTGGCCAGGTTTCAAAATAAACAATATTGACCCATTCCTTTTGTAGTTATTGTTTTGATAATTTAAAATAACAACACTTATTTCAGCTTGATAACTTTCATAATTTCAATAATTTGTTCAAAGATTGTTTGCATTCCTATCAGTTCACATGTTTGCTTACTTATCGGCAGCTTTTTTATGCTTGCGTAAAACCTTGCTTGTTAACATTGTAATTGTTGTTTGTGTTACTGCGTGTTTTTGGTAGACTAGTTTCTGTGTTTTTGGTAGACTGGTTTCTGTGTTTGGTAGATTGGGTCTGTGGACGCTACACTTCCTGTTTGAACTTCCGCTTGAACGTCACAAAATAAATCGATAAACATCGCTTAAAACAAGACACGATGCCACCAAAAGCTGTTAAAAAAGGACTTCAATGTCCAGTGCCAAGATATAATTGAGAGGAATAAGGTTTTACAGTCCTGTGACGAAATTGTGGACAGTATAGTAAGTGACATGTCGGCGCTCAAATCAGGAGATCTTGATGAAACTGACAAAATTGCCATACGCGTTATTATCGTCGTGCTATCTGTGATGACCAAGGTCATTGGTAAATCATTACAAACATTTGAAGGTTCCCCAAAGATGGCTCAAATGAAATCATGTATTCGAAAGAACGCCTATTTTACGTTTTACTACAAATGAAAACTTGCAAATATGCTTAATTGGTGACATTAATGCCCGAACAGCTGAAGCTGCTGATTATACAACTTAAGATGCAGATTTATTAAACTCTTTACATATTGATGCTACTTGTTTAGAGGATTCTCAGGATGAAACTCCATTAAGAATAAATTCATTAAACGGGTCAAATCGTGATTAAAAAATCAATAATAATGTTCATAGACTATTGGAATTATGTAAAACTTGCAATATTTTTATTGTAAATGATAGAGTAGGGAATGACAAAGGTGTAGATAGTTTAACATGTAAAACTGCAAGCTTTGTAGACTATGCCATAGCCTCCCCTGTCCTTTTTCAACATTTTTCTAACTTTGTTTCTAACTGGATAATGCATTACCAACTGTTATTGATGTAAATCATATTAACGTTTTGGTTAATGATGTCAATTCTTTACTTATTAATGCTGCAGAGAAATCTGGTAATATTATCAGTGTAAAACAAAATAAAAAACAAACTGCAAATAAACCATGAGTATAAAGTATTCCGTAAGGACAATCACAAAGCAAAACAAATTGGTTGGATGTAGTAAATTATATAAAATAAAATAAAAGTAATAAACAAACAATTCAGATTATATAGAGACATCTAATATAAAAAAATCAGAACACTTGAAACTTCAGACCCAAAGACTTATTGGTCGATAATAAATAAAAGTACAAACACAATGCATAAAGTAATAAATGAAGTTTCTATACAGTCGTTTTGGAACATTTTAAGAATTTAAACGTTGGCGGACAAGACGCAGACTTTAATGAAACACCTACCGAGTCTATACCTCATTGTAACTTTGAGCTAAACAGACCTATTGACAAAAAAAGATGTGTTAAAAGCAATCGCGGCACTAAACAATACTAAAGCGTGTAGAAGTGACATGATATTAATTTAATTTCTCAAAGCAACGAAGGATCAATTATTAGATGTATACACAAAACTTTTTTAATATTATCTTTGACAGTAGTCCTGAGAAATGGACTGAAGGCTACACTTTTCCAGTTTATAAAAACAAGGATGATAAAGCAAATCCTGATAAGTATAGAGGCATTACCATTTTGAGCTGTATTGTTAAATTGTTTACGTCTATTCTTTGTAACAGATTACATTTAGTATATCTTGAATCTTCTGGCATTCTTTGTAAAGAACAAGCTGGTTTTAGGAAGCACTATAGTTCTGCTGATCAAGTATTTAATTTTAAATGTCTTATTGATTTATACTTATGTAAGAAAAAGAAGCTGTACTGTGCTTTTATTGATTATAATATAGCCTTTGACTCTAAATATGCCTCATGGATAAAAAAATTGCAAAATTCCATTGACGGTTAACTTTTAATTGTTATAAAAAATATGTATCACACAAGCGACATCCTGTATTAAGGTTGATGGGAATTTGTCTGATTTTTTTTTCAAAGTAATATTGGTGTTCGTCAGGGGAAAAACTATCACCTGTACTATTTTCGCTATTTTTGAATGACTTGTTTGACTTTATGTCCAACTCCTTTGATGGGTTAGGTCATGTCACCGATTTAGTTCATGCAGCTCTTAATACGTCAAAGTTAGAAAATCTTTTTCAAACAAGATCTCGCTTAATAAATCAAGCCAAAAAAAGCAACCTTTTCGATTGCTAAATAAGCCAGAAAACTGGGTTTACCAATAGAAATTCAACTTAAACTTTTTGACACTAGGGTAGATCCTATTTTGTTGTATTGCTCAGAAGTATGGGGCTTTGAGAATATTGAAATATCTGAATCCTTTCAGTTTAAATACTGTAAATTCATTTTGAAAGTTAAAAGTTGCACACCTAAAAGCATGGTTTATGGCGAGCTAGGCAGGCTTCCATTAAGTATTTTCATTAAGGTCAGAATGATTAGCTTTTGGGCCAAAATGTTAACTTATAAAGAATGTAAAATATCAAACATACTTTACATTATCTTGATTCAGCTGGAGTATACCACTCCCAGTATTAGAACAACTTGGCAAAATTATGGTTTATTTGATATCTCGACAAACCAATTTACACAAATAATCAATGTATATGTCATTACACATAAGGTTAAGGAAGCTCTCAAAAATCAATATATTCAATCTTGGAAGTCTTCAATTGATGAGCAGAGTAATTGCTTAAATTACAGAGTGTATAAAAAAGCGTTTAAACTTGAGAAATATTTCTCGATTTTAAGTCCAACGATTATTGGTTCTGTTTATTGTAGGTTTAGATGTATGAATCATCGAATGCCGATTGAATATGGACGATTCTTTAAAGTACTAAGACATAATAAGAAATGCATTGTCTGCGATTCTGGTGCAGTGGGTGATGAATTTCATTACTTGTTTAATTATACAATTTAATTAAATATAGCGATTGGATGAATAGTGATGACGATACTAGTCTTACCAGACTTGCCATTTTTTGTAAAAAGAATAGTCTCTCATTTTGATGAGTTATGTAAATAAGTTGCTCTATGATCTCATGATGTTGCAATTGTGTTATTACTGTAACTCAGATTAGGTAAAATTACATAAATGTCACAGATATTATACATTGGAGAACCTGTTTGCGGTTCATTTACCAATAAATAATGAGTACGAAAGGTCAAACCTAAATATAATAATAAAGCAGGCATGGTGAATATATAATTATGCTCATAATAAAAATATGAATTAACCATAGAGTTTCTTTTCGTTTGATTCTCCCTCATAATAACGATCCCCGCTCTATGAAAAAATTAAACCAAAATGAATATGAAAGGACGAGTGGAAATTTGCAAAACTGCCACTAAACGAAGAAAACACGTATCCTTACCCATAACCAAATGACGTCTCTTGTATTCCAAAAGAGTATGAGAGTGGACCTTTGGAAACGGCCGAACACGATAAATACGAAATATTACGGTCTCGGTTTGATTGAGACTGTTCATGAACGGTAATAAAATATGCTTGCTACCGTTCACGTCCCGAAGATGGTATGCATATGACGGTGGACATGCTATTTCCATTATCTAACAAAATTCTATGCTCCGAAGAGCGAAATAAACAAAATGAAATTTAGTTGGGAGCAGCGGCTATGAAGCCTGCGCGTCACAAGTAACAGTCAAATGACTAAATTAAAAAGCAAACAACATATCCTATAACTACTGAGTCGAAATTTAAGTAAGAGTACATAAGCATGTGAAAATGTCAAAATATACGTATCGGGTTCAGCGATACGTATATAATTGTTATATGCTAATTGTTCTATGAGGTGTTAGTTGATATTATATTGGTCGACTTTGACTCCGGATATCACGACTTCGATATCACTGACACCGTGGGTGTTCTTACGCATGACAATTCCATCACCCTCATTCGTCAGTCGCGGATGTAAACCGTGCTATTACTTGTTGTATCTTACTAAATCCAAATGTTCACGGGTTTCTATGTATATGGGGCAGCTTTAAATGGACAAAATTATAACACCTGACCCTCAGGCATTTACTAGTCTAATAACCGAATTTTCCGTAAACTGGTTGAATTTGTTTTTAAATGTTATAATTATCATAACTTTTCCGTTTCCAGCAGTTACAGGAACACAAGTAGGAAGGTATAACAGTCGAGCAGTAGAAGTAGCATTCAGTAATTACAGCAGTCAACAAAAATCACGCATTCAAAACAACAACAATAAAAGTGGAATATAGAAACAAAATATGCAATACCACAAACATAAACGATTTGACAATAGGTATGAAACCACTAATTATTTTCCCCATAGACACCAATGTTAAAGTGTCACATATTAATGATTTGCTGCAAATTCAACTCAAGTATGGATAATGCAGCAGTGTAATGTTCATATAGAAAACTATTTTTCCACTTGAAAAATCACCAGAAAACGTGGGGTCACAAGACATGTAAGAAAGTTCTTGTTTGTTTACTAAACAGGTCAAGGGTACAGCTGTTTTTATTGATCGACTGTTTTCATTGCTCACAAAGTGTAAGCATAGAGCCGAAATTTCGAAAATGTTCATCAGTGATCCAGTAAAACCTATTAATACGCTTCTTATACATATAACCACAAAATCGAATAGAAATGGGCGGGTTTCCCCTACTTATAATGCCCATTTCCATCGAAAAAGGAGGGATTACTTTTTATTATAGGAACTACATTCGACTACACCTCGGAGGTTTACATGTAATTGGTGGTGGTAAACCAATAGGTATCGCATTGGAACAATCAACATGGATGCTGATAACTGACCTGATGATGATCGTTATGGTGATAAACATGAAGATATAGCCAATTTAAAAGCATATAGCCAGATGAACATTGATTTGTTTATTGACGACAAATTCCTAATTAACAACATATGCCATCTAATATTTCTTGATATTGTTTGAACACCCGAAACATCTTAGATGCAAAGTTTTAGCAGGATAAAATACAATTTGGGAAATATTTAGGTGGAGAGAAGTCGAAAAGTCTATGTACTAGTATATCACACGCCGCTCTCATACATTTACTGTACCCACCGCGGCGTTCCACATTTTGGATAAAACATTTCCCACTGTGTCTTAGAAGGGGGTACATATACACTTTCTGAATTAATTGACTGAAACGGGCAAAGGACAATTAATGGGACATACAGACTGCCGGTGCTGTACAATAGTAGATAAAATAATATCTAAGACAAAATAAGCATAATGTCAGACATGTATAACTTGTCTAATCGTTTTATGACCCAACAGTACCGGAAGAGAGCAAGACATGTCATCAGTTAGTGACAAACGCTCCCGAAGTTCATTTGCCATTTGATCGCCAAGTGTGACATTGACCTTTGAGGAGGTAAGGGCCTGATTATTGCGTGTCCATCTTCTCGCTTGATTTTTCTTCATGTCGTCATTTCTTCATGTCGTCATTAAATGAAGAGCAGTGTTTATTCTGAACAGATATGTTTCTCCTGGTAACTCGATGTGGTAGTGAGAAAGTGTCGATTCTTACGGATGGCGGGAAGTGTACAGTACTGGTTCTACCAAGGAAAAGTAGGTGGTCTATCCCCACCACAAAAAAATCGACCGTCATATATAACCTGACATGTGTTAAAAATGACGTAAAACACAATACAAACAAACAAGTCTCCTATCAAAGCGGATTACTTGTAACTGGCATTCAATATATTGTAGGCAAAGAAACCATAATAACGGTCACGAGATCGTTGGCACTCAATATATTGTAGACAAAGAAACCATAATAACGGTCACGAGACCGTTGGCACTCAATATATTGTAGACAAAGAAACCAGAATAACGGTCACGAGACCGTTGGCACTCAATATATTGTAGACAAAGAAACCATAATAACGGTCACGAGACCGTTGGCACTCAATATATTGTAGTCAAAGAAGCCAAAATAACGGTCTCGTTACCGTTGGCATTCAATAGTTAGTAGGCAAAGCAGCCCAAATAATGAGAAGACCTGTAATAAGACCAAATGTTTGGGAAAGAGGAAGAATTACTTTAGCATTTTCACAGATTTTAGCGAAGATATATTTTCTAATCAGGAAAGTACTGTTCAGAACATGAAATGGTGCTACTGTTTGGAGTCGGGTATTGCAATCCATGTTATCTAGCGTAAAAAGTAGGGTACCAGTAATCCAACAGAAAAATGTAGCATTCACATGCACAACTCCACAAGTGTCGATTCTTACGGATGTCGGGAAGTATATATATAAGTAGTCTGCATCCACCACTTAAAGTCGACTGCCATACGTAGTCTAACATGTGCTGGAAAATGAAGTTAAACACCAAAGAAGCAACGTTCTATAAACGTATATTGATAACGATTCCCAACATTTTTTAAGTATTCTTGTACATCTCTACATACGCATTGTGCGGTATGTTCGTCTGGTTTTTCTCCCCCACAAAACCATGATTTGAATAAATATAAACACATCCAATGTTACACACACCATTAAAACGCCTCAACATTTAACTTCGTGTCTTACTGCCATTAAAAATCATGTCGAAAAATATTGTGTTAAAGCCTATGACAACTCTGGGATTAATTTAGTCAATTAAACATTTAAGAGACGATCTTGATACACTTTCGATAAGCATCACATTTTATCACTAAGTACATACGACTTTTCCACACTGTATCAACCTTACCATACAACCTTACCAAAGACGAGACATTGGTCGTATTCAAAGAGAAATAACTATAATCTTTGTCCTGTACAAATATTAAATGAGTTGATGCACTATTTTCAAACACTTGAGACTTGAAAAAAGCTGAAAAAATTATCAAAATGCCATGAAAAATAAAGGAGACATGACCTATTGAAAATGTGCAAAGAACATAAATAGAGGTGGCCATCTTGGAACGATGACGTCATCGCGCCTTTTTTGCCAGATATGACATACTGACAAAATACGTTTTAAAGCAAAGAAGATCACTGCAAATTTATTGAAAATAAATATACAGATGTAAAAATGTATAAATTGTATGCTTAATTTCTATTTGCAGTGATTTTCTTTGCTTTTAAAGGTTTTTCAGCGCCCTTTAAAATAAACTTTGTTTGAAAATAGTGCATCAGCACCTTTAAAAGCGTTTTTTACCAACAGTAATTTAGTCATTTACACTTTGTGGACTGGTCACGAAGATTGTGAAGCAAAGGATAATATGTTCGTAATGTATGAAGCTACTGTTTGTAGAAAAACGGTTGGTATCACAATGGGTACCGTTCACCTCTTGTGGACAATTTGATTTTCTGTATTGCTTTGAAAGAGGTTTCGTGTTCAGTGTTTCGCCAGTTACGCATGCAGATGTCACCGAAGACGTTTATGATATACTGAACATTGACAGCTCTGCATTTCTACTATGTTAATAAAGAATTTCAACTCAACACAGATAATATTTCTGAAGCATGTATTGCAGTTTTTTTTCTCGATTTACATCACTGGAATGATAATGGAGAAGTAATAAGGAAAATACATGACACGAGCGATGGTTTCAATTTTGGCATTTGTAATTATGCTCCACTTAGACGGGGATGGTCCCCGAGCAACTTTTTATGAAATATATACTTCTCGAATTATTAGTTTTTCTAGAACTTGTGCAGTCGAGTTTAAGACTTTTACATTCGTAACCTTTGTATAACTAACCTGCTACTCCATCAGAGCTATCGTTACCTTAAACTTCGAAAAACCTTTGTAAAATTGTATTAACGTAACCCTGACCTGCTTTTAAAATGTTAAACTAATTTAAGAACTCTTCTGCGACACGGATTATTACAACAAGGCTTCTTTGGGGACGTGATTTATAAACTCCGAAAGATCCTTGGTCATGATCACTTTATTACAATATTTATTAAACTTGTTAGTTTATCAAAAGAGGTTATATGACCCATTCTTTTTACAACGCACTGCATGTTTCATGGTTGACACATGTACATTTCAACATTATGTTTTCCTCTTTGACTGGCTATGACCAGACTGATTGTGGATCTTATGGTGACGTCTACGAAGATTCTGAAAAGGATAATAATGTTTGAATGTTTGTTTTCAATCTTGTCTTGCCGAATCCTTAATGGTTTATTCTCTTGTGGCTCTGGCTTCTGTCAATTCTACGAGTACTGTATTTGTGGTTGTCATGGCTTTTGTTTTTTATATCCGTATATACATGATCATCTTGTGTTATACTTATATTCAACCAAAAACCCGCATTGAAAACAAACAAAAAACAGTCTAGATCATCTTCGACGCTTGATTGTAAATACAAACGTCTTGACCGTTTGTACCGAAACAAATTTGAAACTGGAAGCACGTGACCGTATTTTTTTCCGTCTTTGTTTATCTTTGTTTACTAATAAATGTATTGTCTTTCTGCCTATCTGTATATATTGGATAGCAGGTGTTCCTGTCTCAGCCAACCAGAAACGATACCAATGTACAGGCAAAAATCAAACTTTATTCGGGAGGATTGTTCTAGACGTTTGTCTTGACATCGATCAATCGTCGCTGAAAGACTGAAAAACAACTCATAATTACACGGAAAATAACTGTCTGACACCACAAACACAAAACTGTTGAAAACATGGGTACCGCTGGGTTTTACAACCAGCTTCTAGTGTGCACCCAACCTTAGTCATCCCAATAAAACGGGACAGTGTAAATAAAAATTACCCGACAGGCTGTATCCTATAAACAAACTAGGCAGCATTAAGAAGCAACATACATAAAACACAAAGCTGATCAGGTACATATACTATTCAAAGTTTGCTAAGGATCACTTTTTTGCTGTCTAAATTTCTTGCTAGCATTATTTCTATTTTACATGAAATTATTTAGGGCAGTGTATGTTCATGTGATCTCATGACTTGATTCAAATTGTGGAATTGTTGAAGTACCAATGAAATTAATATCGTTATTGTGAATTAATTTCTAATAAAAATATATGGAAGAATAAAAGTGATCCTTAGCAAATTTTGAGTAGTATATGAATATAAAACGCAAACGTCTAGAAAGCCACTAATAAAATATTAAATGACCTGGCAGAAGCCAGTTCAGCTAGAGTATAAGCCGTTAATGGCACGACAAGACAAGACTGCAGACAAACATTACACGTTACCATTGCTTTCAGGGAGTAGGTAGACATCATCATAAAAATAATATATTTTATTCAGCAAAGTTCAAAAAGGACATAAGTCCCATGAGGAGTCCCATGAGGATACAACACATATATACAAAGTTGACAGCAGGTACATGCAAAAGTTGTGTGTACTTATGCAAAATTACTAGTGTTTCAACATCAACACGATATATAATTTCAAGAAATATTTTCAATCATGTATGTTATTGTTATTATTAATACATTTTAAACAGTTTTTAATCGCATAATATATGCGGAGAAGAATCCTAAATAACTTTATTTATCATTATAGGGTGCACAATGGTTCGTGCCATCGCACCATCAAAGACGACAGCATAGAGCAGAACTTAAATGGATCAATCCCTAAACATGCATAAAGCTGTAAAATAATAAAAATAAAAAAAACGTTGATATACTTTCTAACAAATTTAATAAAGATTCAATGAAAGTGATCATGATCAAGGATCTAACGAAACTGTAAATCCCGTCTACATTGAATATAGATATAAAATTCGAACAGGAAAAGCAGCATTCAAGGACGACAGTCAACCACAAACACACACAGAAACAAAGTACAAATTGAAAGATGAATAAAAAGCCAAATAAGTCAAGATGTGATAATTCTTGCTGAGTTCTTTAAATTGAAATGCATATGATATTAGCGTGTCCCTTTAATATAAGAAACATCATAGAGACCGATCCCACAACGAGACAACAAGCAGGTAGAGTGTACAGTTCAATGCCTAAATAAGTAGAGCACCTCCCTCTACGACAATGGCTAGATTACGAGCAGCGATTGACGTAGAACGTGACCTTAATCCAAGATTTACGTCAATGAACTGGGGTCATCTTCCAAACTCGGCTCGAAATAGACACTTTAAATAGTCAACTTGAAACCTCATATTCTTACACATTCTCAAAGGGCGTCGCTTGTGCAGACGTTGCTTTATTTCTGTAATATGTAACTTTACTGCCTTTACTGCGAAATTAAATTATCAAAAAAGGTTTTTAAAATAAAACGGTAATCGATAATTTACAACGATGTGGGAAGTTATTCAAAAATTAAATTCAAATGTTTGGAAAATTAGAGTTGGAAAAGTGTTTTTCATCTGGGCACTGATGCTTTTATATATAACAGGTAAACAATCAATTATTTTTTGTGAAACTATTTGTTCAGATTTGAAATACATACGATGATGATACTCTGCGTAAATGTTTCAATCAAATGCACACACTCTGTTGTCGTTGTTGTTGATGCTATTATTTAATCCATTTGGACGTTTACCTTTGAACAGTCATTCGATTTTCTACATATCAAATGGTTTATATTTGTTTCGTTAAATTGATGTATTCTTAGATCATTTACTTTACGTACATATTTTTTCATCTTTTTTTTTTTAAACTTGTTTTTTTTTTCGGGTTTATCTAAAAAGTATATATATATTATATACCGTTTCATTACGTGATTGCATTTATTTTGTCACATAGCCTGCAGTTTTGACGATTACTATTGTAATGACATAAATATATACACTAGTGTAATAAATATGAAAATGAAGACCGAATAATCGGTTTGTCCGTTTGTAAGAACTCAAACGTGAAAAATGTCACAAATGTAAAAACGGTTACCAATGTAAAAATAAAAGGTCACATTTGTAAAAACATATGACAAATTTAACACGTTTGGTGACATATGTTAAAAACAAAATGTGACAAAAGTGTGGAAAAAAAGTTAACAAATGGAAAAAAAAAAAAGTAACATATGTAGCTCTGTTGATCTGTTGATCACAGATCATGCCGTTGTGCGGAGTCCGTCGTCCGTCCGTCTGTCCGCCCTTAAACTTTTGTTTTTATCGACTTCTCTTCAGGCACCGCTTGGCCAATTTTTACCAAACATCACATGGATGATAATTAAATTGCTTTTTAGATTTGCTAGCATTAGGTCAGCGCGACATCCAAGATGGCCGCCATTATCATATATTGTCAAAACCTTAAACAATCTTTTTCTAAAGAACTATTGGACAGATTTCGACAATTTTTGTTTTAAAATGATCGCCAACGCCTAGCCTATCAGATTTGTTCAAATACAGTCCCTCGGATAAAACATGATAGTCCCCCTTGGTCCAAAGTTTGTATATTGAGATTTTTTTCATAGACATATAGGACAAAACATTAAAAATCCTTCTTCTCTGAAACCACAAGGTACAGAGCTCTCATGTATTACATGTAGCATCAGTTTATGTCTTCTACTAAGTTTGTCAAATGGTAAACCTGGGGTCAAATTTGGCCCCGCCCCAAGGGTCACAGTTTTACATAGGCTTATATAGGGGAAAAAATCTTCTTCTCTGAAAGTACAAGAGCCAGAGGTTTAATATTGTGCATTTACTATAAGCGTATGGTCCTCTAACCAAGCCTTTCAAATAGTGATCCTGGGGTCACATTTGGCCCCGCCTCAGAGGTCACATGTTTTACATAGACTTAGATTATCAGCTCAAAATGAAAACGACACAATAATGTAAGATTACGTTTAATATCAAACTAACTTTAAAGCACGAATATGATATTGGTCAAGTGCTAATGCACATCTGTTGTTGGACACTGTAAATGTTTCCATGAATGGTAATTGATCCTTACTATCACTCAGACAGGGGACAGCGCCTATTCAATTTGGATTAAATTAATAAATGAGGCTCTACCTATATACATGCTATTTTAATATATTAAAGTGACTGGATGTCATCTGGAAAAAGCATAGGCAAAAATACACATACGACTAAAACCATGTGATTCAGTTTTATATTCAATGGACATAAGTATGCACTACATTAGGACATATTTCTGTGTTGTTTTAGTCAATTCCTACAAATATAGCTTTCTTATGTGCCCCTCCCCCCTCCCCACAACCCCCGCCTTTTTCATATTTTCCATCCGATCTTTACCCCACACCCCATCCCAACCCATCCTAAACCCGGTTGTTTTTATTACATATTTCTGTGTTATTTTTGTTTATCAATTCTACACCTATAGCTATGTTGCGCCCCAGCCCCACCCCATCCCCCACCGCATCATTACCACCACCGCGGGCACCTGGGTATAACCACCGACGTTCCGCAAACCAGCTGGATAGCTTCCTCACATAGAGATGTTTATGCCCCTGAGGGATCGAACCTACAGCAAGTGATTTCAAGAGACTCTAACCAACCACTCTGACGCCCCGCATAAATTATAAAAAGGCGCACATAATTAAATTCCAGTTGGCAGCAGTACGTTGTTACTATGTGAACATCTGGAAAGCTGTTGAATGGAATGGTTGGCCGTAGGGTGGTGTTGGGACTCTGGTAAAGTCTTTGATAAAAGAGGGACTGTCAGGATTCCAGTGTATACTCAGGAGTTGTTGAGTTGTTGAGCCCTCTGTAACCAATGCGGCGTACCTGGTCGTAGACTATTTTAAAGTTGAAGCTGGCGTTTGATAATTTAAAGGGCACTATAAAGTGTTAATACTGTAGGGCAAATAGTTCCAAGAATGACATACGAGAAATATGTTTTCATGATCAGGTCAGAGTGACCTTGACATTTGACCTACTAGACCTTGACATTTGACCTACTACCATGAACGCAATAGGGTAGTTGTTGCAAAATGGATACTACATGTATTTGTATGTTTCAAGATTGAAGGTATAATAGTAAATAAATTACCGCGCAAGAGACGTTTTTTGGATTGATTGGGTTAGTGTGACCTTAACCTTTTTGACCTACTGACCCTAAAAGTAATATTTTAACACGGGTATTATTTCTGTAAAGTTTCAAGATGACCTTATACTTACAATTTACAGATAGGAGAATGTTTCTCGGGATTCGGCAATTGTCAGTTCGAAGTGTCCTTGGTGACCTACTGAGCCACAAACCAATAGGCTTCCTCCTCTCACTACATGACATTTACTACGGGTAAGGCCAGATGGTATACTTTTGGAGTTGTCATGTGGAATGCTTATGTGCATAATAGGTCATGGTGACCTTGACCTTTTGACTTTCTATCCCCAAAAGCAATAGGGTTCCTTCCCAAAGGCAATTTGCCTATAAAGTTTCATTAGTGTAGGTTTTATACTCCTGGAGTTATCACTTGGAATATGTATACCCCTATGAGGTTATTGTGACCTTGACCTTTGACCTAGTGAGCCCAAAATCAACAGAGTTCCTCCTCTGACCAAGGGCAACGTATTTATGACATTTTAAGATGAGTGTCGTGTTTTTAAAGTTACCATGTGGAGTAAATATAGCCCCATGAGGCCATTGCGACATTTAACCTACTGACCTCAAAAACAATAGGGTCCCACTTCTCACCACAGGCTATGTACCTAAGAAGTTTCAGGAGTGTTATGGTTTCAGTTATTGTTTGGTATTTATTTTTCCATACAAGGTCATGGTGACCTTGACCTTTGACCCCAAAACAAGTTCCCTACTTTTACATAGGGAAATGTACATGAATTTTCATGATAGTGGATGTTGTGCTTTTGAAATCATGGTGCATAATGCATATTTCCATAAAGGCATGGTGACCTTGTCCTTCGACCATCTGACCCCAAAAACAATGAAGTTCTTCCTTTTTCCAAGCGCAATGTACCTGTTTGGGTGTTATAGTTTCAAAATTATCGTCTGGAATGAGTAATTGTTTACAGACAGATGACCCCATACCATAATATTCGTATAAGAAAAAGTGCAAGAGAGACAACTACCATCAGTTTATTTTCAGCAGGTAGAAAAGCTATTTCTTTTGAGACATAGTAAATACGCGGGCAGTACCTCCTCCTTGAAAAGTTAAATTGATTCTAAAATAGACAATATTTTTTTCAACAGTTTTATCAATTGAATGTATATATCATCATAACTTCTACCGAGAATCTATTTTTATTAACTCACAGTTTCTTTCTGCAAGTCTGAAATAGTTTGACTATTTGGGGGGAAATGAAAAACAAAAGTCGAGTTTTACCATATAAAAAGATTTATTCCAAAACATATTTTTTTATAAAAATTCCATCGAATTTCATGTCATGCCTACTCAATCTTGATCAAGATGAAAAACACAATCATTCTGACAACTACTTAGACTAGATGGGTGCCTTTTGGTGCACATGTTGCCTGTTTTAGAAGGTATTTAAAGCCACAGTATGTTTATTTTCAACCTCAACGAAGACGATGAAGACTTTGTGTCAATTATTAGTGTATAATATTACCGTCAAACTTGCATTAAATCGCCCGATGTACCCAGTTGTTAAATGAAACCAGTGATTAATAAAAACGTACGCTTTGGGCTTTGGTACGTGAAGTTTTTCAACTCTTGTGTTAACATACACAATACCTGTGCTATAAATAAACCATTTGGATCGGAACGCTACCTGGGCCCGTATTCATAAAGCAACTTAACTTCAGTCAAAGTTTAAGATTTTTACATATTTTTAAATCTCCTTATTAACCTCTCAGGGACACTACACACCATCTATTTTAAGATATAGAGAATAATCAACAGTCTCAGTGTGATACGAAATATATGTCACGAGAACACGTTGTAATTCGGTTAAAAAGTTGTAATTCGTTTAAAAAACGAGTTCGAAGAACGAGATTTTTAACCGAATTACAACGTGTTCGAGTGACATATTTTTTGTATGGCACCAAGACTGTTGATTATTCTATTTATTACATAGCTATCAGTGATTGTTTAAGGATATTTAATTGAAAATACCCCCACCCCCACCACACACACAAACACACAACCACCAACCTCGCACCCCCACGCAAGGTGCCCTCGCGTATGAATACATTTGGCAGATTCTGAAATGAGCCGTTACAATTTGCTGGTTGAAAGCAATAGCAATCCACTGCACCATTAAATACAAAAATGGTAAAAAAGTATTTCCGGCAAAGTGATATCGTCACACCAGTGACGATCTAGAAAAATGATGCCGTCAATGGTGTGACGATATCACTTTTGTCTGATACTAAAAATATGTCACTGAGAAAACCTTTATTAATAAAAATATGTAACTGTAGATTTTATTTATCCATAACCTTATTAGCAATATTTAGAAAACGTCTTAAATCGATAGAAAAATGTTCTTTTTAAAAAAAACTTGCCTAGAAGCTTTATGAATACGGACCCAGGTTTATGCTTAGCGTTAGCGTATTGTTTAGCGAGTACACGGAGGTATTAAAAGTAATTATCTTGCCTAGTTTGTAAAGTTTATTTCTATTCATGGTTTTTGAAATAATGTTTTTATATTCAATTGATCTAAGGCCATAATAAATTAATTGCTAGTTTATCATCCAAATTTATTTCAAAATAGAGGCGGGGGTGAATTTTTTAAATTTATTTTTTATTTTATACGACAAATGGAATATTGCCTCGAGTCAAAAACAGTTACACATACTACTAGGTACTTCTAAGATTGAAAACATATCTTTAAAAGTGTTTCATACTTTCAGGCACATATTAATTTAAGAATTTAAACATTTTCCGATGTTAAGAAATATTTCTTGTTTAAACAATACAAAAAAGCGAATTCTTTTTTGAAAAAGAAGAAGAAGAAGAAGAAGAAATAAAAATTGCCATGGCGACATAAAAGAAACGTGGGCGGCCGGGGATACTAATCTAGCAATTAATTTATTATGGCCTAAGTTGTAAAGTTTTCGAATACTTCGTCAACTGTTTCATTTTATGTTTTAATAAGCATACTCTGCCTTTTAGTAGTGATTTACGTCACTGCTTTTAGTGCAGATATGCAAAGTTTGATTAAGAAATGAAAAATGTAAAGCAAATGATAACTTTGTGTATGTTTATTTTTTGCAACATAACGCCATATGTGAAGAAATATATTAAATAGTATTTGCTAAAGAAAACTGAAACAAGAAGCCCAAGAGGGCCTGTATCGCTCTTCTGGCTACCCCTTGGGCGGGGCCAAATTTGAACCCAGGTTCACCAGGTTGAGGATCCAAAAGCTGATAATAAATAAAAAAAATATTAAACCTTTATCTCTTGTAGTTTCAGAGAAGATTTTCGAAGTTCTTCCCTATAACTCTATGTAAAACTGATCCAACAAGGGCCCCTAAGCTCCCAATTAAAGAAACAAGAGGCCCGAGAGTTTCGCTCTAATGGTTATATGGAGTCTGTGGTGGGGAACAAGACATCGATATGCGCAACTAGGTTTTTTTACTGATAATTCCTGCCAAGTTCACTGACATCCAGTCAGGGGTTCAGGAAAACTAGTCTGGATAAAGTTTGTGTATAAGGGGCCATAACTCTGTCAAAAATCATTCAACCGGAACATGGCGATGATATGATTAGGCCTGGCACTGATCATCCCTGCAAAGTTTCGTTGGTTTCATGAAAATACGTCAAGTAGTTTCAGAGGAATAGTCACCACAAACAATAGTTTACGGATGGACGGCCGGAGAGACGACGGACGTGGACGTCTTATTGTGGACTTTCTTTGATCAACAGAGCTAATGAATGAACGTTTAAAACTGTATTTTTAAATGTGTTACTCTTTTTTTCACTTTTGTAACTTTTTTTTTTATTACTTTTTTACATATGTCACCAAACGTGTTACATTTGTCGTATGTTTTTACATATGTGATTAATTTTTTTACATTTGTAACCGTTTTTACATTTGTGACATTTTTCATGTTTGAGGTTCCTACATCCGTTCAGCTCAGTGTCGAGATTGCCTCGTCGATTCCGTAAGCGTTGACAATATCGAATTACGGATATCAACGAGGCAGTTCCATAGTCTGGTGTCGTTAGGAAAAATCAAGGCAACTTGCAATAATATGAGCAGTTGCATGTGTATATAAGGCGGCCGATGGTATTTGTATCGTCAGTTGCTCATTATTTTAGCGAATTACTCAAATAAATTAGATGTAATTTATGATTAGAAAATGTTTCATTTGTGTTTATACCGCATGAAAAGCATGACACTTGACGACTCGTAAAATAATAACATTATTCAACAATTTGTTTTATATATGTGTGCATGAAGCGAGTGTTTTTTTGTTTTTTGTTTTTTGTTTTGTTTTTTGATCGGGATCTCGGAAAAAAATTATCCGAAGAGAGCTCGATTCGGGTATGGTTTTATTTCATATCTGTCATAATAAGTAATTAATGTGTTAAATAAAGCGCACATAACCAAATAAAGTCAGCTCTTTCCTCCGCCTGAGAATCTCAGAAGGTAGGCCTACTGGATGCATCGAATTATTTTTTTCGGCGAAGGATATAGTTCACTTTATAGCGATACGTGTGCTGTAGTTGAAAAAAATAATCTTACAGATTAAGAAAGTCATGAAGCAAAAACTTGATAATTTAACTTATCTTTTGTTTATAACCGACATGCTATTGTTTATATGCCAGTGTGTATTGTTTGTTTGTTTTCCTTGTGTTTTCCCTCATTATTGATCTAGTTCTTACTCTTGCCAGTGTCCATTACTGTGCCGGGAAAGCGATTCTTGGAGAACTGCGACGAAAACATAACGTGTCAAGACGAGGGACCTATGGTCTGCGCTACCGACGGGAAAAACTACACAAACAAGTGTTTTCTCGAAAAAGAAAACCAGGACCGATTTTGCAAGTAAGCTATTATGTTTGTTGTTGGTTTTGTAAACTCATAATTATGAGGTAACTATACAAACTCAAGCGGCATATCAATGCTCATTGAACACAGATCACTTTTTTTGGAAATTGCAATGCATAAGCGACAATATGAGCTTGCCGAGCTACTTCTCATTCGTCTCAGAGGTTCAGGGTTCGATTTACGGAGCGATCTCGTTCCGAGTGTTTAAAGTGACGTCCGCAGTATCGTAATAGGGAAAGCTTATGTAAAGGTACTTCACCCTTCGGAGGCGATGTTAAGCCGTCGACTCCGTGTGCCCGAATAGCAATACCCTATGCAGGTGTTTTGGCTTGTCGAACGCATAGCCGTACGTGTCTAATGTTATGTCATTTGACGGTACAAGTTCAGGACAAAGTCACATTCTTTAGTGGATCAACACATATTTGACAATATATCTGGCTTGGAATTCACCATTCTTCAGACTATTCTTAGACTTGAGCTCAAGTACTAAAATTTCATTTACAAATATTTCATGACCTTCAAAGACAAACAGTCGTATGCAGTTGCTATTTATTACAATGTATCATATGTATACATAGCAGCTTGTTATGAACGTTTAGACTTTAAACTGATAGAAATATGCGTGATCGAAATCTGCATACTTATAAAGGGAGTACATCAGGATTTTTCTAGAAATAACTTAAATTATAAAAATGTTCCAATTCATGATAAAACACTTATATCCATCAAAATATGATGTTCGAACCATATTGTTAAGGTTTAAACTCCGAACGCACCATTTAGCTAGGACGGAATCAGGCATACAATACTGAAATTAACCCTGGTGCGTAACCTAGGATAGCACGTATTACTGTACAGAATGAATTTCCTTGTAACTAAGGTGTCATTCTTAGTATCATTCATTATGTTTAGGCGCTTTAAAATAGAAAATATCATTATTTGTCAATTTTAAGTCAGACGCCTAGACCCCTTTGAAAGCCTGATGTACTCCCTTGAATTCAGTCTAAGAATATTTTCAAGAATGGTTGGTGAATTCAAGGCCTGGTCCCCTCTAAGATAATTGAACCACAATACCTCATGCTACAATACCTACGCCTGCAGATATTAGTTGTTCATTTAATATTTCAATAATAATAATAATAATAATCATAATTAATGTGAAGCCATGTAATCTTTGTTTTATTCACAAAACCCAGCATCATTATTGTTTATAGTTCACCCTTTTCATTGTCCTTTCCAGGCAAGGAGATTTCAATGCTATTGCATATGTTCACGACGGCGGGTGCTGAATTTAGTACAACGTGCTTAAAACGGTGGCAACCGAAAGTGTGCAATTAAATGCAAACACCAAGCGCACTAGTATGTGCTGTTCGTTAATTGTAATTATATAAACTATTGTAAGTTATTTTTTGTACTTTTATAAATAAAATGACATAAATGCATTAGTACTTCAACTTTTTTTTAGTCCACTACCGGTGTGTCACCTGAGGGGACTATAGGGTTACCTACCTCCCGTCTGTTCGTCAGTCCGTCAGTCTGTCCATCAGTCCGTCCGGAAAACTGGATCCTGCGATAACTAAAAAAGTATAAATGAAACTTTTTACATATGTTAGAGGGGCATATGGAGA
This sequence comes from Cyrtodaria siliqua, assembly GCA_037043455.1. Taxonomy (NCBI): domain Eukaryota; kingdom Metazoa; phylum Mollusca; class Bivalvia; order Adapedonta; family Hiatellidae; genus Cyrtodaria; species Cyrtodaria siliqua. The sequence goes on along the minus strand of JAWPHD010012517.1, from coordinate 29,293 downwards.
TTATGCACGTTATTTAATTTTGTTGATATGGCCAAAGTTGTGGTTGCTTTGGCAACAAAGTAGTAATAAACAAGAAATGTCACTGTAAGTGACAAATGCCCCCGAAATGACCTTTGACCGCTATGCAAATGTGACCTTGACATTGGAGCCTGAGTTTTGTGCGCGACACGTCGTTTGGTTGTGGTGAGCACTTGTGCCAAGTTATTTGAAATTCCGTCCAGGAATACAAAAGTTATTGACCGGACACGATTTGGCCTTTGACCTCTAAGTGTGACCTTGACCTTGGGGCCACAGACCTGGCGTTTGTGCGCTACACATCGTCTTGTTGTGGTGAGCACTTGTGCAAAGTTATTTGAAAATCCGTCCAGGAATTTCAGAGTTACTGACCGGATACGATTTGACCTTTGACCTCTAAGTGTGACCTTGACCTTGGAGCCATGGACCTGGATTTTGTGCGCGACACATCATTTTGTTGTGGTGAGCATTTGTGCCAAGTTATTTAAAAATCCATCAAGGAATGCCAGAGTTATTGACCGGACACTATTTGACCTTTGACCTCTAAATGTGACCTTGATCTTGGAGCCACGGACCTGGGTTTTGTGCGCGACACATCGTGTTGTTGTGGTGAGCACTTGTGCACTTCGTGTTGACCTTTGACCTCTAAGTGTGACCTTGACCTTGGGGCCACAGACCTGGAGTTTGTGCGCTACACATCCTCTTGTTGTGGTGAGCACTTCTGCAAATGTGACCTTGACCTTGGAGCCACGGACCTGGATTTTGTGCGCGACACATCATTTTGTTGTGGTGAGCATTTGTGACAAGTTATTTAAAAATCCATCAAGGAATGCCAGAGTTATTGACCGGACACTATTTGACCTCTAAATGTGACCTTGATCTTGGAGCCACGGACCTGGGTTTTGTGTGCGACACATCGTGTTGTTGTGGTGAGCACTTGTGCACTTCGTGTTGACCTTTGACCTCTAAGTGTGACCTTAACCTTGAAGCCACGGACCTGGATTTTGTGCGCGACACGTCGTCTTTTTGTGGTGAGCAAAAGTTATTTGAAAATCAGTCCATTATTGTCAGAGTTATTAACCGGACACGATTTTAGGGAGCGAACGAACGAACAAACGAAAGAATGGAATGACTGACGGACGGACGCACGGACGGACGGACAGTGCGACTACTATACGGGGGTATGAAAAAAAGGAGATTATGCACGTTATTTAATTTTGTTGAAAAAATTGTGGTTAGTATGGCAAAAATGTTGCCCGCAAAATAGGATCATGCTATAACTTGAAATCTATAAAAGATATTGACATAAAACTTGGTACATAGGTAGAGGAGCATATGGAGATTTTGCACACAATTTTATTTTGGTGATATGGCCCAAATGGTGGTTGTTATGGTAACAGAATTCAGTCGTTAGTTATGCGAATAAGGGAGCTTAAAGCGTCATCTTTATACTCAATAAATATTCGATAGTGACTTCCCTTCAAATAGAGTTATACTTGAAATTGATGTTAATTTGTTTGCGTATGTATTTGTATTACTTGTTGTATTATATTTGTAATATGTTTGTAAACTTGCTGGATTAAAAAAAGTGGGGTATATCCTTTACAAATGTTTAAGTAAGATTATGTACTCAAACTTGTTTTGTTAAGGTAGCGAAATGTAGCATGCCTTTGTTATCTAAATAATAGCCTTTTGTTTGGTTTGGTCAAAAAATAAATTACTGTCAAACCTCTGACCGGTAGGCGACATCAGGTATTGCCATGCAATACTGGGGTATGTTGTTAAACCTGAGTGGGATCGAGATGCCGTAGAACATGCCGTATAGCTGTGGATCCAAGGCATGATTGGACTCGGTGTACGCATTCCAATAATTAAAGGGACACATGGCAATCTTGATTTATTTTTTTTAACTCGCAGCGTCCCGTTAATTTTGCTACTGATCTGAACATTTTAAAATCAATATTAATAATTATGCAAATAGTTCAAAGCAAATTAGTTCTACGTATTGCTAATTGGTGAATATATTGCACCAATAATATATTAAAGCTTGTGGTAGAATAACCATGAACAATGAAACTTTTAACTTGTATTTAATTATAGGCAAGCAGTGTTAACGTCAAAATGATATTAGATTAAAAAATATAGGTGTTAATTCGGTTGCTTAATTAATAATTCATGATTGTCTTTAATTTGAACGGTATAGAACATGTAGAGGATCTTGCATGTGTGCCTGTTTAATCATTTATTAAACGAGTTGGATAAAATTCTATCATGCGATGCTAAACGAAGCTCATTCAATACATTGCCACTGGCAATATGAATCTACAGAAATTATGTATATTGTTTAGTTTTCTATCACAATCTCGCAAAGTCGTCCTCAGTAACAGAAGCACACTCTCACAATCGAGCTACCCATGACGTAAATATTGCGAAATAGTCTCCCCCGGGTATATTGTTCAGACACTGGGAGCCTACTGAGTACTTATTGAAGCATACGCTGTTTTTCAATAAATCGAAGCAAATAGTGTTTAAAATTTTCAACAACAAAAAATATTTCATAATTAAACAGATATCTGGATTTTACGGAGACGGTTCACTATATCAGCTACATCAAATTGATCGTTGTTTCACGTTAACTATGACGGTTTTCGTAATGCATATCGGTGATTATAGAATGTGATTTCTTTCTGTGTAACCTACGTTACACATTATCTTGATTAAGAAAGCCTTTTTTTTTTCCTTTTTTTTTAAACTAAGTGAAACATACAATTTAGTTCTGTTCTGTTGTGTGACCCCAGTACTAGACCAATATGAATATAATTCAAAGCATGTACATAAAAAAAAACATATTTTTGGAACATGTTTATATCAAATTAACTATACAATTTTAAAAACAAATACACAAACATTTTAAAATTGTATAAACCTTTTATTTCGTATTAGTGATTAACTAATCAATGGAAGATATACCTAAAGAAAAGCATTTTAAAGTGTTTGTCTCATCATAACAAACACAGATGATATATTTTGGAAAAAACTGTTACTACTCCAATTTGATCAATCAAAAGTTCATTGCAAATGTCCACGGACCTTAATTGTTACTGTTACTAGAAACTAATTACTGACTACGGCGACATCGATTCAAGGTTTTATTGAGAAACAGCAATAACGTTTCACAGAGAGTATTTTCTTAAGAAAAGCAAACGGGAAAATGTCACAGGGACTTATCTCGGTAGCACTAATTCGTATACTCCAGTTCAATCTACCGAGGATGATGTTGTTTCCACACACATATCACTCGGCGCACTACTTTCAAGGCTGGAGTAGTCGAAAAGCAAAACAAACTGCCAACTATGTACTGGATTCCTAAATTACATAAAAATCCATATATTAGTAAAGGCCGCTTTATTTCGATTATATAGTGCCTGCACCACTACAAACATCTCCAAACTTTGAACTTCTTGTCTTTACTGCCGTTAAAGATCACGTTAAACAAGATTGTGCTAAAGCTTATGAAAACTCTGGGATTAATTTATTTTGGTCTATTAAAATGTCAGGAGGTGTTCTTGATAAAAGTGTTGTTTGTGTCGTGTTGCGGCCGTAAAAACAGTCTTCCAGTACATCCAATCAATATTGAATATTTTTACATCCCACAGGGATTGTATAACTTTCATAGATCCAGTTTCATCCTTAAACACATGTGTTACTTATACCATGTTGAAGGTGTTGTGTTCACCGACATATTGGCCCATTGTCATAGGATTTTCCTTAACTTTTCCTTATATCTTGGATTAGACACTTGTGTTGAGATTTGGACCCCTATTAAGGGACCAGGCAATATTTATTGGGGCGGTTGGGACCGGTGCAAAATCGCATGGGACAGGTACTTTTTTTGTCGCGACAAACCATGGGACGATACTTTTTTTCCCGCTAGCTTGCCATGGGACGTACACTTTTTTTTAAAGTCAAATTCTTTCCCCCCACCCCCACCCCTAAAAACTTTAACCAATTACAAATATTGAAGCAGTGATCTTAGACCATAAAAGGCCCCCTTACCGAAAATATAGGCTTCTGGCGACTGTTTGCCACAACTCTACGGCAAACATTGCTGCAAAGCTGCGGCAGACAAGTCTGCGGCGAAGTTGCGGTACACTTTTACCATGCAAATGAAGTATGCGGCAAAGTTGCAGCAAACAAATATGATGTAGCACCGCTAACAGTTAAAATTCCGCTAAATGTTAAAACCTCCGCTAAATGTTATAAATCTAACGCTAACTGTTAAAACATTTCCACTAAATGTTAAAACTTCCGCTAAATGTTAAAAATTAACTGTGCTGTTTAAATGACGATGTCGTTATGATAGAAATCCCACAAACGCCATACTTTCAGTAACAGTGCTGCTGCTGTTGCTGCTGCCTCTGCTGCTGTTGTTGTTGTTGTTGTTGTTGCTGCTGTTTTTGGGGTTTTTTTAGCGCACATTACGACGTATGTATATCACCGTAGGCTTTTATACACAGGATACTGAAGGTAACCGTGTTCTTGTTCGCCTTTTGGATAAGACTTTGCACGTACTGAGAATAACAATAAGGCAGTCCGAGGAAAACCTTTCAAGTTTAATTGTCCAATGATCGGCTGCCGTTAATATGTAAATAAAAATGGCGATCCTTAGAGTAAGTTTATTTCTTATTCATTGAATACCCTTTTATGCATACTCAAATTCCAGCTGTATTTTTTATGTTAAAAGGACTAGAGTCAATCCCGAAATTGTATGTACGGATACTTAAAATACCCGAGACTGAATAAGCGTAAAATTAATTATGAGTTGATAACTTTTAATTCCACGTTCCAGTTTTGATTTTTGCTTGGCTGGTTAAAAGACGTTTATATTGTGTCTATAGAGTTCCATAACCATAGTACATGAACATATGTATACAACCTTCAAACCATCCTAGGCCCGTGGTCTGTCACGACCCCTGGGGAAATAAACCCTGTATCATAACTTAGAAACCGTTGAGATATCCACCCAATATACACTTACTAGACACGAACAGACAGATAGAACCATCCAACCAGCATTGGTCCTGTGGTCCATCCCCACCCTTTGGGACATAGCCCCTGGGTCATAACTTGGACACCGTTGAGATCACCACTCTATAACCATGCATACAATTACTGGACATAAACAGATGGATACAGCCTTCCAAAGAGCATCGGCCCGGGATCTGTCCCCAACACTGGGTAAATATCCCCTGAGTCATAACTTAAACACCGTTGAGATCACCATCCTATAACCACATATACCATCGACTGTGTGTTCTCATTCGGTTATGAAAGTATAAGCTTGTTTGACACTTGTTTCATCTTTTAAGCTTGTTTGACAATGTTTTCATCTTTGTAAAGATCATCAGGTGTACGATTCAGGGCAATTTTGACTCTCTTGTTTAGGTCATGGATACTTTGTTTTCACTTGAATTCTACCAAATGTGTACGGTCAGTAGTGCGAAACAGCCCCTCTTGGGCCTCTTGTTTTTAAAGCTGAGTGATAAATTGAACATTCGCCTAGGTTCGTCTGTATTTTATGGAATGCGGTTTGGGACATGCTAAGTGCCATTTGCTATTTGCCAATTGCCATTCGTAGTACGGAATGTGGGTTGGGACAATTGCCATTTGCTAATTGCCATTTGCTATTTGCCAATTGCCATTCGTAGTACGGAATGTGGGTTGGGACAATTGCCATTTGCTAATTGCCATTTGCTATTTGACAATTGCCATTTGCCAATTGCTAATTGCCATTTGCTATTTGCAAATTGTGACTTTTGAAAGAAATCATTTATAATTAAATAAATTTTGATATGATATTTGTGAAATTGGCTTTCCATGTCGCTTTATCTTTTATATTGTCAGATTCACCTTATCAGGGTGTTTCAAATAAAACTATTGTATATAAAACGTGTGTATATGTATATCTATTTGCCAATTGCCATTTACCATTTGCCATTTGCTATTTGCCATTTGCTATTTGCCATTTGCCATTTGCTATTTGCCATATTTTGCCTGTGAATAAACCCAGGGATCCGCGATTATTGGCGATTTCATTTGTTGATGTAAAATTGTGACTTTTGAAAGAAATAATCTATAATTAAATAAATTTTATTTGTGAAATTGGCTTTTCATGTCGCTTTGGCAATCAGCAAGTGGCAAATAGCAAATGGCAAATGGCAATCAGCAAGTGGCAAATAGCAAATGGCAATTAGCTATCCCAACCCGCATTCCATAGTATTTGTTCACGTTTAGTAAAGTCAGAAAGCAATTAGTTGTGTTCTCTTGTGTATCGCAGAACTATGCATGATGTAGTATACATACACATAATCCCCAATATTAACCGGTGCATCTAGGATTGCACCACGGGAATACCGTAGTTTGCACATCGTAACATTTGTTATATACTATTTAATACGAATTTATGGTGCATCTATAACCAAATGGCTTCTTATTGTCTACTGACCTGAAGGTTGAGGATTCTAGCCACATATATGGCAAAACAATTTAAATCCATATTACGTTAATTCAAATAGTAATTCGAATACAAAATTTACTATCGAATTAATCTGATAGATTGGTTCTTATAATTCTACATGTGATTACTCTGAATCAATATATATATATATATATACAATAACCAAGTTATTAAATAAATAATAAAATAATAAACAATGGAAATTTTGGAAATGTTTAACAATGAAAGGACCATAACTCCAGCGTTACTGGTGGGATCTGGGGGAAAAAGCAATAATCATAAAAAAATAGTAAATAAAACTAGACATCATACTGATGCTTCCTGCCAAATTTCGTAGAAATCCAACAAGCCGTTTAGGAAGAGTAGCACCGACAAGAAATTTAAATTAAACATGTCAAAGAGTCATAACTCCGTTACAAATAAGCAAATCGGAACAGAAGCGCGATATGCACAACTAGACATATTACCGATGCTTCCTGTCAAGTTTCGTCGAAATCCAACAAGGCGTTTAGAAGAAATGGTGCCGACAAGAAATTTAAAATAAAAATGTCATGGGGCCGTAACTCCGTCAAAAATCAACTAACCGGAAAAAAACGCAATATGCACAACTAGACCTCATACCAATGCTTCTTGCTAAGTTTCGTCAAATCCAACACGGCGTTTAAAAAAATAAGTTTAAAAAAATAATAATAATAAAAAACCTGTGTAAGTTTGATTAAGATTGCTCTAGAAATGTGGCCTGTATCGTGTTAAAAACATGTAAAACTCCATATTTTTCTATTCATGGACCATAACTCTGGGGTTACTGGTCCGATCTTGCCCATTATCGTACTCTTCCGAAATGTTATGGTCATATACAATCTATGCAAGTTCGGTTAAGATTGCTCAAGTAATGTGGCCTCTATCGTGTAAACAGGCTAAAACAGCATCTTTTCTAATTCAGGGGCCATACCTCTGGTATTACTGGTCCGATATTGACAATTATCGAAGTCGTCCGAGATCTTATGGTCATATACAATCAGGGCAAGTTTGGTTAAGAATGCCCAAGAAATCCTCTGTCGTGTAAACAAGATGAAAACTGCATTTTTTTGCTAATTCAGGGGCCATAACTCTGGTGTTACCGGTCCGATCTGGCCCATTATCAAACTCGTTCGAGATATTATGGTGGCAATCTTGGTTAAGATTGCTGAAGTATTGTGACCTCTATCGTGTAAACAAGCTAAAGGTTGACGACATACGACAGAAGACGGACGAAGAGTGGTCACAATAGCTCACCCTTGAGCACCACAATAGCTCACCCTTGAGCACTTCGTGCTCAGGTGAGCTAAAATTCGAACAGGAAAAGTAGCATCCAAGGACGACAGTCAACCACAAACAAACACAGAAACAAACAACAACTATAAAGATGTATAAAATGCAACATATGACATCACAAACACAAAAGGGTTGACAACAGCTACCGCCTTGGAACGGTCAGGGGCAAAAAAGGGCGCTGAGGGGTATAAACCAAATGAAAATAAACGTGTGTGTATTTGGTTAATTGTTTTTTAAAAGTTGCGTTCCCCTGTATCCGTCCTTGTTAATGTTGTCATAATAATCGCGTTTTATCGTTTTGAATATATAAGCACAGTTTAAAAGCTCAGAAATATCAGGTTTCTTCTTAGTACGGTTGAGCAATTAAATAAATATGCATTCTTTTCAAAATTCAGAGTGTCTCAAATTAAGTTCATGTTAGTCATGTTAGTGGTGTGATTTCTACCACATAACACATATAAAGGTGACAACCCTTAGCCCTTCGCCCACTACACCTAAACAAAACCCGCAGAACTTCGCCCACTACATCTAACCAAACACATAGCCCTTCACCCACTACACCTAACAAACATATAGCCCTTCACCCATTACACCTAACCAAAACTCGCAGACCTTCGCCCACTAAACCTAACCAACAACTATTGCCATTCACCCACTACAATTAACAAAACCCGTAGCCCTACACCCAATACACCGAACCAAACCCATAGCCCTTCGCTTACTACACCTAACAAAACCATAGCCCTTCGCCCACTACACCTAACAAAACCATAGCCTTTCACCCACTATACCTAACCAAACCATAGCCCTTAGCCTACTACACCTAACAAAACCATAGCCCTTCGCCCATTACACCTAACAAAACCATAGCCTTTCACCCGATATACCTAACAAAACCATAGCCCTTAGCCCACTACACCTAAAACAACCATAGCCTATCGCCCACTAACACTTAACAAGCCCATAGCCATTCACCATTACACCTAAAAATCCCATAGCCCTTCGCCCATTACGCCTTACAAAACCATAGCCCTTCACACATTACACCTAATAAATGCATAGTCCTTCACCCACTAAACCTAACTATAACAAAACCATAGCCTTTCACCCACTACACCTTACAAAACCATAGCCATTAGCCCATTACTCCTAACAAAATCATAGCCCTTCACCTAATAAACCTATCAAAACCCGCTACACTGGCAATTTTTTTGCTTAGTTGTTTTTACTCTTATTTTAATTATTAATTTTACTCTTGCTACGACCCTGACGCACCCTATATTTTTTGACACCGCATTATGCAGATGTACCATGTGTGCACTATATTTTCTGACACCGCAGTATCATGAGTATGTGGGTTAGGTCGATATATATATCGATATATATATAGACTTAACCCACATACACATAACCCACTTCAACTGTGTGACGTGATGTAAGGAAGCTGATCCTGACAATAAAACGCATTGTATGCGCGTGAAGTTGGCTCTGCGCTCTGCATTCTGCCTTCAACATTCGATCACAGTTCTGCGTTCAACATTGGGACCCAGTTCTCCGTTCAACGTTCGGACCCACATTCGGACACAGTTTTGCGTTCTACATTCGGACCCAGTTCTGCGTTCAATATTCGAGGTCAGTTCTGCGTTCAGCATTCGACTCCAGTTCAGCGTTTAACATTCGGACCCAGTTCCGAGTTCAACATTCAAAGCCAGTTCTACGTTGAACATTTGGATCCAGTTCAGCATTTTAATAATGTTTCTTTCGTAATGATAACATGCAAATGAGTCGATTAAAGCAGCACTGTTCATACCTTTACAGATCAGTACATACTTTGTTGACGTTTAACATTTAGCGGTTAACGGATTCCACTAAACGCCATATGTTAAATTTAATAACATTTAGCGTTTAGTAATTTTTAACATTTAGCGGAAGTTTTAACATTTAGCGTAAGATATTTTAAAATTTTGCGGAAGTTTTAACATTTAACGGAATTTTAACATTTAGCGGTGCTACGTATGCAAATGAGGTTCTGGTGATGTTCACCGCAACTTTGCCGCAGACCTCATTTGCATAGTAAAAGTGTGCGGCAACTTCTCAGCACACTTCATTGGCATAACACTTTTTAGCTGTAATCTTCTGGCGATGTTTTGGAGATGTTTGCTGCTACTTTGCCACAGACCTCATTTACATAGTAAAAAACTTCGCAGCAAACTTCATTTACATAAAAAAAATCTCTGCAATGTTCTGGTGATGTTTTTCAAAATAAATAATGGACAGAAATTATGAAATAGAACAATGATGCGCCATTTGTAAAAGAAAAATATATTTAGCTCGAAAACATTTTGTTTTTTTCACTATTTGCTTTTTTCACTATTTAACATGGATTGCACTATATTTAAATAAAATGACACAATTTAAATAAATCGACACTATTTAAATAAATGCTCTCGATTTAAAGTATATCCTCACGATTTAAATATATCCATACGATTTAACTAAATGGTTTTGATTTAAATAATTATTTGTGAATTCTAAATAAATGGACCTGTTTTACTAAATGTGCAACAATTTAATTAAATTCACTATATTTAAATAAATCGAGACAATTTAAATAAACTGACACTATTTAAATAAATCCTCTCAAAATTAAAATCTGTCATTTCTGCATTACTCCCATTTTTATGAAGATGTCGAGCGCTGTCATTTTTGCATTACTCCCATTTTCATGGAGATGTCGAGCACTGTAATTTCTGCATTACTCTCATTTTCACGAAGATGTAGGAACGCTGTCATTTTTGCATTACTCACATTTTCATGGAGTTGTCGAGTGTTGTCATTTTTGCATTATGCTACTCACATTTTCATGGAGATGTCGAGGGCAGTAATTTCTGCATTACTCCCACTTTTATGAAGATGTCGAACGGTGTCATTTTTGCATTACTCCCATTTGCATGGAGATGTCGAGCACTGTCAGTTCTGCATTACTCTCATTTTCATGGAGATGTCGAGCGCTGTTGAGTACTGTCATTTCTGCATTACTCCCATTTTCATGGAGCTGTCGTGTGATGTCATTTCTGCATTACTCCCATTTTCATGGACATGTCACTAACTGTAGCAGTCCAATAGGGACTGGATATCTTAAAATCAGACAAACCAACAAACGTATATATCAACACATCTACCTACTGAGGTCATACTGATCCTATTATTTTGCACTTGGGATACACCTTTAATTGTTCTGGTTTTAAATGTTGGAGTTATCATGGTGTTTTGATATTTAAAAATGTTCTTGCAATGAACACAAATAAATGTTTAAAAATAAGGTTCCACGAAAACAATTACACTTGTTCAAGTGGTACGCCCTTTGACATAAAATGCAAATTTCACTTTAGTAGTAAGGAACTTGAAATAATAAAATTCTGTATAAAGTCTCAGTTTTGCGATGATGTTTTGGCTAACAGAGTCTTCAGATACAGCAGATCAGAATGGAAAAGTTTGTCGTGATGTTCTGTGAATAAAGAAACGGCAAATCTGAATTTAAAAGACTGTGGTGATGTTACGGCGTGCAATAAAAAAAAATCGGATTGGTAAAATTTGTCGTAATGTTGTGGTGAACAAAAAAACATGCAAGTAAGTTTGTGGTGATGTTATGGTGAACGTTCCAAAAAATAAATGTTTCTGGCGAATGTATAGCTTTTTGGCGAGTATGCGGCAAATTCGCCAAACATTACCATAATGTTTGCGGCAACACCACCGCTAGTGGCGAACATTGGCGAACAATTAAGAATCGTTATGGTGAACAAAATTGTTCGCTGCAAGCTTGCAGCAAACCTCGTTTGGTAAGGGTGCTTATGGACCAGTCAATATTTATCTGGGCATTTTGAATGGTGGAAAATGTCATGGGGCAGGTACCTTTTTTGTCGCGACAAACCATGGGCCGATACCTTTTTTATCGTTTGCTTGCCATGGGACGTATATTTTTTATTATACGTATAACATTTTCATTTGCACCGGTCCCAACCCCCCAATAAATATTGCCTGGTCCCTAACCGTCCGTCCATTATTAATAACGGATATTTGATACGTAATAACGTAGTATCTCTAATAATTACTAATTGGCCTTTATTTCGCTTTTCACAGAATGGTATTACATTTAATTTTACAAGACTTTTACCGAAAACACTTAAAATAAATATTTCTCCTCTTCGGTTACACTCTGTGTCATCCATACAAATTCAACATTTATTAATAACTCTACATTTCTTAGATCTAAGTCATGTGTACGTCTACACCTTTAAATCTTCATTCGGCAACCTCATACCATGTTCCGTCCAATAATTCTACCATTTTTAATAACGACTCAAAAGTTTCTTTAACACCTCTTGGATCACCTGTTTTGAGAAAATATCACGTAACGTCTCCATTCAGACATCGTTTAATTCAATCTAGACGCAGAGTGTTTCCTTCTATAAGTAAGTGCAATGCTAAGAGGTTCATTTGTTGCAATTATTTATCTTGCGAGTTCACCATTAAATCAACTGTTAATGGTAGAACACTTTAATATATGACTAGCTTCAAATGTTGATTGACTTACTTCTCACGTCATTATGGTCTGTCTTGAAATGCACCATGTTGTGGTATACAATATGTTGGACAAACAGGTCGTTCCTCCGCGAGCATAATGCAGGCAATCCCAAAAAGTTAAAGAATTACCTGTACCAACACTTTCGTCAGTCAGGTCATAGTTTTAGTAACGTCACTGTTCAACCTGTTGAATATATAATTTATGATAAATGATGCAACCACAAACTTTAAAATAAAAGCTAGACATATAGCAGAACTAAAGTGGATGAAAAACTTGCAGACATCATTTCCACTGGGCCTTAATGATAATATTTATCAACAAGGACATATTTCAAAAGAGCCTTATATTGACATTTTTGCTATATTTTCCATCCGAAAGCGTAAATCTAGGTCTCATGCTTGTAGACGTAATGGTAACATCAAACGGAAATCACGTTTACTATGTCAGTCTCGAAAGCACTCGATGCTTTCTTGTCTCACCTCTCTATCCATTTCTTCTGATTGACGAGGAAGCAGGCACAATTTTCATTCAAACAGATCCTTTGTATAACACTGCTTGCATAATTCAAAGCTATACTCAGCATGTTCTCCGACCCCTTATTGACAAAGAGTCTGATCACGTCAGACATTTTCTAAAAAGTCTTTATCATAATAAGGACATTGACTTTATTGATATACCAAGTATTTTTCAAGATAATCGTGTTGTTTATTCTATTCCTAAATATTCAAAAAAAATCCGAAAATCCTATGTGTTATAAGTACAAAAAAACAAAACAATTAGAAATATGATTTTCAACTACAATAAAATAGTGTCTGACATTGATATAGTAAATAACACGCCTAAGGAATGCAAGTGTAGAACATCTATTTTTTTCTATGCTCCGGCCGGTTATGTCATTACTGGAAATTTTGATATTATAAATAAACATATTCGGCATTTGTTTTCTAAAGGTCCGACGTATAGATTGCCTTATGTGATTGATTGTAATGCATGTCGTGGTCAGATCCCACACTCCATTGAGGATTTTAATATTAAATGGTTTCGTAGAGAACATGCTGACCCTAACTCCCTTTCTATACTGTTTTTAACATCATAGATACCCGTATTAACTTCTATACGGCTAACCCCTTCTTACTTCCTACTAGACCTAGGTTTTCATTTCGTAATTTAAAATCGTCATTTCGTAATTTAAAATCGGTAATCCAGGAATTTCATAAGTTTGTTTTAGTTCATGCTGATAAAGCAGCTAATAATATAATTATTGTTTGACGCCTCCATTACGTCAATGTTTTATCTCAGGAACTCGGGAGTACTAATTCGTTTACTCCACTGCAATCTACTGAAGATAATGTCGTTTCGACGCATGTCACTCAGTGCAAGATTTTTAAGGCTGGAACAGACGAAAAGCAAAACAAACTTCTAACGATGTACCGGATTCCCAAATTGCACAAACAACCACATAAAGCCCGTTTTATTTCCAATTCTAGTTCTTGCACCACTACAAATATCTCTAAACTTTTAAAATCTTGTCTTACTGCCGTTAACGATCACGTTAAACAATATTATACTAAAACTTATGAAAACTCTGGGATTAATTTATATTGAACACATGATTACAAGGTGAACGATCTAGGGCCATCCTGGCCCTCTTGTTTTTGAAATGTTTTAAAAGAAGTACTGATGGGAATTTTATGACGACAACCCTTGATATAAGATCCGTTTTACCCAGTAAAGCGTCCACAGGCCCTCTTGGGCCTCTTGTTCGCTTGTTGCTATGGCTTCTGCCAAGTCATTGAGTACCTTCTTTGTGGCTTTCTAGGCTATTGGTGTTTTTTTTTCATTTATATATACATTAGCATCTTTGTGTTTTACTTATAGTGCCAATTAATGCTGTCTTGTTGGTTAGAGAATAGTTCATGCGGGGATTTCTTTATTTACACCGTCCCGTTTTATTGGGTTGACGGTAGTGTAAGTGTGAGATTTGGTGCACCCTAGAACCTCTCTATCTCTCTAAAGAGCAAACTTGTTTAAGGGTCCTTTCGTGTAGATATGAAAATTGCATCTGTTGCCATGTGTGTCATGGAATGAACGTGGGAAATGAAGGTTTGGGCGGAACGTTGGGTTATACTGGCAAAGCTCGACCTGCCGAAGCCCGACTATAGGTTACACGTATGTACACGTATGCATGAAAATGAATATGGTAAATACTCACTGACTAACGCTACTAATTTTCATTTTCATAATGCGTCCAACTTCAATTTCGTCTCCAAAATAACGGACGCCCGCCATTCCGCCATTTTGAAACTTCCGATCTCGTTTTTGACCAGCTTCGAGTCTCACGGTGAAGTCACAAAGACGTGATTAACAGTTGAACGCCAAAAGTAACTTACCGGCGTTCTATTATGAATAGAAATAATGAATTTTAAACAATGCTTACATTTTTTTGCAGGATTTCTGTTGATTTTGGTACGACCAGGGACTGTAGATAGATGTAATCAGGGACTGTAGATAGACAAGGATATTCAACGAGCTATATAACAGAAAAATAAAATAAAAGCCATTTCACCACAAATTTACAAATTTCACACGCTCCAAATTTCTAAAGTAAGTGCTCATTCAAAAATGTATACTCTGTAAAATAAGTTTTGGACCATGGCAGTGTTCGAACCCGTACAATGATCGCTGAACCATGACATTCGACCATAACCCTTATTATATCAGTTGATAATTCACAATAGATCAAACAATCAACAATAATTATCGTTTACAATGAAAGTTTGCGAAAAAATAATATTCTTTTTATTGGTTACTCGAATGTGTCCGTAACTGTTACTTTGTATGGACTTTGCAACATTTTTTACAGACCCTTTGTGTATTCGCGATATTTTTGTAAAATCAAATCTTGTTTGGAATTTAATTAATATTTCTGGTACCAAATTAACCGGGTAGGGTAGACCTTGGTTACTAAAAAAATATACTTAAATTTTGTCCACTAGTTTTATTTTTATATGACTTTATATACCCTGGTCCAAAACTTTTTTTACCGAGTATATATACTCGGTAAAAAAAAGTTTGCGAGCAATTTTTGCGCACATTATGCGAGCAATTTTAAATAAAAAAATCAATATAAGTAACATAATTTTCGAATCATAATCAAAAAAACATGCAAGCAATGTATTCATTCATTAAAACATCAATATGTAACTTTAATTTATATATTGTACGTTTTGGCTTCTGTAAGGTACGTTTTGACTGATGTTTGGGTACGTTTTGACTTTTGTTTGGGTACGTTTTGACTAGGTACGTTTTGGTTAGGGTACGTTTTGACCGGATCCCTTTCTGATGACGTGCAGAAAAAAGGCTTCTCCTGTAATTTCTACGTTTTTTTTACACGAAATATGGGTGTTGGAACTGAAGCAATAAAACGTTTATTTTGCAATGTCTTTCCTTCTTTATTGTTGCAATGAGTTAAACATACCATACGTTATGAAATAAAGCAATACATTTTTAATTATTAAGGCATTATTACCCTTTAAATATGTGTGTAACGGAACCGGGATTGCCGAAAACAGTGAAATTATTCAGAAAAAAATGCCAATATTCAAGACTTAATTAACTCCTTTCTTCTTTTTACCTAATTTTTTTTGTAGTGATTATGAAAAAATGAATACATAAATAAGGCATATAGATCATTAAAACATCAAAAATATCAACACACTCATCACATTTGCCATCCCTTTCCAACCGGGTTTTAACCGGGAAGTAACCGGGAAATCGACCGGGGAATAGTATCACCCGGGACATGCGCCGTGAAGCAGTCTACTCAATCAATGCTGTCACGTCGGTCGTCATAAACATTATGCACTAAAAGGCATAAAACACTTCCTTGAGGAAATTCCAGTAATTTGCTTTTACAAAATGGACGCAGGAGACAGAACAGATACCCCAGTAATGTGGAGACCAGATCAGAAGAAGGTGACAAAGATGGATAAACTCAGAAAACAAATAAATCAAACGTACAGCGTTCAACTTCGTAAGTTTTGAAGTTTCGTTCTCATGCCAGTTCGACTCCTGTAGTATAGTATTTTTTCTCCGGTAACTTGTAACCTGTTCTAGGTCAATGGTGAATAATCGATTGACATCTGTTTTTGATAGATCAATTTAGAGTACTGGCATTAAAAACCAGAGACACGGGTTTGAAGTCTGTTTGAGGCACGATTTTGGTCGGACACTACTACCGAAATCACCTGGACCAGGGGCGTTCCTGGGGCTAATTTAGGTATACGCACCATCGAGTTTTGGATTCACAAATGTGCCTAACCCCACTATACCTTCAGTTTTTATTGCATTTTTCGCATTTTTAGACTTTTTTATTTGTTTGCCTCTTTAATAGCCTGTACGCACGTGCCTCAGTGCGTATGCCCAGGTACGCCCCTGTGGACCATATATTATCTGGGCTTGACTGCGTTGACATGTAGTTGGTTCTAAACAAAATACATTTTGATTCTATGTCAAACATGTTCACCAATGGCCATCTTTGTTTATACAGGCCTGCCATTTCTCAGGCTTTGCGCCGGTAATTATCGTTTTTTTGATTAGATTACCAGCTTACCGGCTTTTCTGTTAAAATTGCTGGCTTTTCCAAAAAAAAAGTCATACGTTTTATTAGTACCCAATTATTAACAAAAATACCAACACCTGTACCCAATACCCGACTGCGTGTGGTCAGCTGATGGCAACTAATTGGTGCGAATACCACAGTCAACCAATCAGTAAGTCCAAATCGCCCGCGGCATCTTACGTAATTCGAGTTCTGTGTATGATAAAGAGGAAATTGATATTTCAATTGCTTTTTATAGTGTTTTTAACGTTGACTGTTTTAATGTGGTAGTGTTACATTTTCGGCCACTGTGTTACATTTTCGGTCACTTGTATATTGCAGTTGAAGTGTTTCTTTAAATCTCGTCATTAAAACACATAGGCATAGAAAAATAATGGATAAATCCTTGTACATACTTATCTGTGAATAAAGTCATTATGTTTATGGTTTAACACATTTAAAATGGACAAATCCCAGGATTCAACAATTAAATTACAAGAGACTATGAATATCCAGCATATTCATTTTTTATATACACGTATAGAAAATAAGATATTACATGTTAATCTTTATTATGCAAGATCGACCTAACATGACCAGACAAAATATAACACTGTAAATAAAATAACAAAATCCTGACAGATTAAATGTGTATTCAAGTAATAAGCCAAGTTTACTGTTAAAATTAGGGTATCTACAGCGTGATACTTTTAAAGCCCTGCATATTTCCAGGGAGTACGTTATAGGGAGGAGAAACGGGCTCGTTTTGCCGATTTATGTTGTCGCACATGTGTTTCACTACTCCGTGAAAATGACTATTTCCGGTTGTTTCGCGAGTGTGTGAAAAACAGCAAATTCTTATAAATTATTACACTTACAAACTCAATAAAGGTGCTAAATGTAAACATAAGTATTATTTATTTACATTGTGTCCTCTGATACAGAGCGTGTATTTGTTTGCATGTTTAAAAGCACATTTTACCAGACGGTTCCGTGTAACAAAGATGGCGCCACTCTGCGCCAAATAAAAAATCGTGACAGTGTATAGCTATTGCAAACGAGATACGAGACTGCGGGTTATTTAGGCATTAATAATAACAAAAAGTGAATAGTAAACATATTTATCTTTGTAAAGAAGGTAATTTCATGGTGGTGATTATAAGACAAAGCCTAAAAAGAGGTGATGAAAATGTGCCTTTTGAGATATCAGCTAAATTTTTAATTTTATAGAATTAAAAATGGTGTGAAGCTATTGCAAACGAGATACAAAGTATGGGTTATATTAGGCATTAATAATAACAAAAAGTGAATAGTAGACATATTTATCTTTGTCAATAATGTAATTTCGTGATGTTGATTATAACAGAAAGCCGTAAAAAGGGGCTGTAAAAACTGCCTAATTTGAGATGTTGGCTGAAATTTTAACTTTTCAAATGTAACGCGCTTACGATCGATTTACCTGTATCGATAAAATAGTAAATGGCGGCGTTCTAGCGCGACAACATAAATCGATAAACTAGAGCGTTTATGAACCCATTTCTCCTCCCTATAACGTACTCCCTGATATTTCATTTCTCATTCACATTCATGCAAATTGATTAAATATATCTTTTAAAATCAAAATCTTGAAAATTATAGTATTTTTACTCTGTCAAAGATTATTATTTTACTTTAGAACCTAAGGATAAAAACCGAGTAACACAAATTTTATCACCTACTGAAAATAAAATCAAGTCTCAACATCTCTCCAATGCAAAATTATGAATTGAACCTAAGGATAAAAACTGAGTTACACCACAGACCTAATAACAAACCTACGTTTTACTTGGTACATCTGAACCCTAGAAACAGACATGCGCAGACGACAATTTCTAAAAATAATGCCGCGATGTTGTTTTAATTTTTACAATGGAAACAATGGGTCAAAATGAATTTTAGGCTTTGCGAAGCATACCGGATGGCTATGGCAGGATTGCAAACTGTCATGGACTTATTACAATCATTGAATTGAATTGAATTGAATGTTGTTTAACGGCTCATCAACACAGTATAGGTTATTTAGAGCCGCCCCAGAGAGAGAGGAAGGATACATAGGAATCCGGGAACCTGCCCTACTCTTATTATCGAATAGATTCCTATGGTTCTTTAACGTGCTCGGAAGATAGACCGATACACGGGACCGCCCGGTTTACGTCCCCATCCGATGGACGAGGCTAAGGTAAAGTGTCTTGCCCAAGAACACACCGACGGAACTCAGTGGCACCACGGAGGATTTATTACAATCATTGATAATTAGCTTAGCTCCTCCTCTCTATCTGTCAATCATACATTGCAGGCTAATGCCTCTCATACCATGCTGGTTAGCTTGTGTAGTAAACATCATAACATAACTCTGTGTCTCTCGTTATTATACGATACAAGTATAAACACCCACTTGTTAATAACATATATCAGAAGATATTCACACAAACAGATTCAGGAGCGTCTATTTTCATTCTGTCTAACCATATCAGGTATGAACATGATGAAAACCTAAAGTAAGCAATAAAAAAAAATCTTGATTCATATTTGACGCACAGGCATCCTGAAATGCACAGTAAGTAATTATCCAGTTGGCAATATAAAGGGGAAAAATATTGCGATATCTTCTATAAATGTATCCCCAAATGTTACAGATGTTGAGAATGTAAGATGATAAATGATGATGATAAAAAAAAAAAGAAAAAAAATATTGCTGAGCCAAAGAGGGGAAAAAAGTAGTCCAGATAAGACTAGTGTACAGCATGTCATAAATTATGTTTAAAGGTATATCAAGCGAACAATGTTTGGTTTTTAGGAAATACTTTTGGGGAACATTGGCAAATACTTTTGGGGATCTGGGGAACAATGTCCATTACTTTAAGGGATCTGGGGAACATGGATCCCCCCACTTCTGGGAGGGCCTCATCTTTGAAAATTGTCAATAAAGTTTAAAAATATTCTGTAACGTTCGCTATTTCGCAGTACATATAATCAAGGTCCAAAACTCCTTGATATAATTTTAATAATAAAAACAAACACCTACATAAATCATTATATATGAATATATATTAAGTTTAATAATGGCAAACAACTGAATAAAATCATAATGTTGCAATATATATTAAAAAAACTGGAATTTATGCCGGATACAATGCATTAACTTTAAATGTTGTTATAACAATGTGTGTCAAAATAACGAATGTTGTTATCACGAGGTGTAAAAATATCGCAAAAATCATTAATCCAGTAACAATTTAACAACTACATTTTGATTTATTTTTTTTGGACAGTTCTCACCGGGCACAGCCCGGCGTCGAAGTTGTCCACTAGTAATCACTTTTTTCGGTTATGGCGGCGATTACCGTAAAAAGTAAAAAAATCCACAATGTAAACTTTCGCGAAAGTCGCGAAAACAATACGGACAAACACGAGCCACAGAGAGAAATTAAACAACACACATTTAGATTATCACTAAGCTTCGCGGAGTGAAGCCCCAAATTATTCATAATTAGACATTATGTCGACCGCGTTCTTCTTGTCCGAAGTTAACATAGTCCAGCCGGCTTTATATTTTTCAGAATAGCGTATGGTACGCGGATTCAGATTTGCATCAATAAGCGTATAAATGTAAATTACTTACTTTTTTGTTGTGAGAAGCAGCATGTGACATCAAGACTTGAGTAGGGGTAACTGGTGCATCAGCGACTGACGTTAAACATGACGTCATGCGATATGTTAAACATGACGTCATGCAATATTGTAAACATGACATCAACGCTCATGTACGTGAACATGTGCTTATTGCTTTGGTCTACAATGTTTTGCCAGCAATGGGGAATGGGATGTGGGTATTTTCAGATACACATCTGTGACAGTTTACTTACCTAATTAATGCATTCTAAAATGAAATAAAAAGTCCGGAGGATCATGCCTCCACGCCCCCAACCTATGCTGTCATTTGGGCGTTGCTATGTTACTGTACATGTAGTCCGGAGTAAACTTATGTAATTCATGATAAATTAATAATTACAAAGTATTGAGCTTCGCCCGAAGCGAATCCCCTAACATTAAATAAAACAATAATATTTTGGTAAGCTTCACGTAGTGAAGCCCACAGGCCATGATTCGTCCTGTTCTTCAATTTCGTAGCTGACCGTAGTTGACATTTTCAATTCGCACGAAGCAAGACCCCGAACATTAAAAAAACCAACATAGATCACATACTGCCATAAGCTTCGAAAAGCGGAGCCCCAAATAGCTTACAAATTCATATTTTATAACAATTTTATGACAGTGTGGTAAACATGGTGAAATGATGCTGTAAATATCAAAATAATGCCGAGCGCTGCAAGGTGTATAACAACAAATTAACAAAATGTGTGTATCTCACAAAAGGTTTAATTATTTACAGTTGTAGTCCCCGTCATCCAAACACACACAAGATGACTGCGAGTGCAAACGAGCATCTCGTCTCAATTTCATTAAAATGTTTAAAGGAATATTTTAAATACCATTTCATAATTTATAAAGGGGCTGGCATGGCCCTATAGACTTGAACTTGAAATCCGCTGAACCCGGGGTAAAGCCTCACCATCGCCACTGAGTTTCATCTTTGTGTTCTTCAGCAAGACGCTTTTCATTAGCCTCGTCCGTCAGATGGGGACGTAAATTGGGAGATTTTGTATATTGGAGTCTATCCTCCAAGCACGTTAGTTTAAAGAACTATATATCAGAATATATTCGTTATAGTATGTCAGGTTCCAGATTCCTGTGTGTGTGATCTCCTCTCTCGAATAAAGAATAATGTGTTGATGAGTCATTAAACAACATTCAATTCATACCTTACGGATTGAATTGGCTTATCCCCAAATAACAAGGGCGAACCAGAGGCTATCATCCCACCCAAAACCATCACACACCTAAAATTCGACAAGCAATGTTAGCCTATGCTTGTCAGATTTTAAGGGCCTCGCACAGGGTCATTATCATAGGATTTAGCAATTAAATGTTTTCAAAATGCACTAGAATTCACAAAGAAACTTCGGTAAGGGTATTGGCCTATACACGTACCATTCCCCTCTCTCAGGGACGGCTCTAAATAATCTATAATATTTTAATGAGCCGTTAATGGCATTCATATTAAATTCTCTGATAATGATATGCATATTGAATATGACCACTCAAAATTAAATTATTAAAACATGAAATTAAAAAACAAACACTTTCATTTGAAATGAAACAACAGGCCTAGATACGGTATATCATATATTTAAATACAAATTGACAACATATATAAATCATTCATCCAGTTTTATTAAACCAATATAAATATTAATTGTGAATTTCCCACTTCGCTGTACTCTCCTTCTCCCCTAGCTTGACCCCTGAAATATTAATATTATGTTCAGAATTGTCCAACATTTTTTCGCAGCTCTTGTTTGAGGGGATCTTTGGTAAAAGAACATCAATATACCTTTTTTGCATATTTGCAAATCTTCAATTTCTGCCTGATACAATGTTCCCCCTATATATCGAAAATGCATTATTTTTTCCCCTTCAACTCGAACATTTCGCTTTTTTTCCCTATTGAAGGGCCTTGGCCTCTTCCCGTATTTCCCAAAAAAGCCCTGTAGTCATTTTGCACATCTTATATGTATAAAGACGTGTACAAAGCGGCTGATGAACGCGGTATAATTAGGAATTAATCTTTATATATAGGATATGTAACTATATAATCAGTTTAATTTACTTCTTAATTAATTGTTTTATTCATCCTCAACTAGAGACTGATACGTCCAACTAAATCTTACATTAACAGGACCCTAAAACTTTAACAGGAACATCTAACGATGTTTTATCCTGTGAACCTTGACAAGAACATCTAATGATGTTGTCTCCTGTTAATTATTAAGTATATATGAGATAAAGACAGATTCCTAACAGGGTTTTGTGCTCTCGGGTCTAATCACACAAAAATGTCTCCTGAGGCCACTTACTTAGGGGAAAAAAAATTGTTTCCGGTAACCCAACGACCCTATTTTTTTGCCGCCAACAGTAGTTTTTTTATTCATAACTTTCACATCCGGTCATCTTCTGGTAGGTGGAGATATTCAGTAGGTGAAAATAAAGGGTTTACATGGACTTTATCCTCAATCTGTATATGAAAAATGAAAATATTAGATCATGATTTAAATTAAATGTATCCATATTGGTGTTTTAAAATCAGACAACGCCAAAAGCAGATACATAGATGTACATAAAAAATAAAGATTTTAATATAATTATCACTACAAACTAGTTTTATAAAGGGCTAAAGTCAGTTGAGCACCAACGATAAACACCGAGTTTACCCCCTACCAGAATGTGGAGGTCTTTTATTTTATTGATCACTGATTGGTCAAATTATTTTGATGATGTCATGTGATAGTTATGAATTGTTATCGGCATTTTTGAAGATGACGATACTGATCGCGAATAGATCGCAAATATTTGGCAGTGTTTTATCAGTCCCATTGCTTAGTGACAAATGTTTCCCATTCGTGAGGACTAAATGGCTGAAAGTAGCCCAAGCTGTTTGACAGCAATTACCATTGAAAAATATAAACACAACATCGGAAAAAAGAGAGATTAAAACCATATTGCACATGAAATAATTGGGAGACGCTTTTTATTTACTCCATCTCGCGCCCACTGCTAGATCTTTTAGCAATTTCTACGCATGGAAGTTTGATTTTCCACGAAAATCAAGCACGAGTTGTTGAGAAATACATTTATTCAAAATTTATATAATAATATGGTATAAAGGCATTTGACCTCGACCCACTTCCGCGGAATATATAACAAATGTCTGCCATTTTTGCAGTCGGCATTATCAACATGTCTGTTTTTCCAAAGTGCATTTCTCCTAGGAAATAAGCTCGATATATAAATTACAAATATTATGTTTTTGAAAGTTCAAAGGTTAAATATTAATCCGGTATCAAAATAAATGATCGATGATTCCAATTTCAGAATAATCTTTTGGATGAAACCATGGAATGAAAAAATAAACACAAAAAAAACTATCTACCGACCCGACTTTTTATTTGAGCATTGGCCATGGGATGTTACCGGAAACGGAACTTTTTTGTGGCCTGAGGCCATACAGAATTGTATGTGTGGTTCCGGTTTCCCGACTGACCCCATTTTTAAAGGTATACCCAAAGCATTTTATGCCAAAAAAATATTAAATTATTATAAATTATGTTTACTATCTGTTCTGTTCTGTACCTAAAATCAACAAATATATATATATATATTGAAGTTACTGGTAGTTTATTAAATTTTAAAATATTGATAGAAAAAAAGGATAAAATATGAAATAAAATATTTTCCCTACCTACCTACCCTATTTACGGTTTTTTACCGTG
Organism: Cyrtodaria siliqua; assembly: GCA_037043455.1. NCBI lineage: Eukaryota > Metazoa > Mollusca > Bivalvia > Adapedonta > Hiatellidae > Cyrtodaria > Cyrtodaria siliqua. Next base: position 4,832 of record JAWPHD010012517.1, on the reverse strand, counting down.
TAATAGGAACCACATATATAATTTTATTTGGCCTTATCAGTAATCCTTGGCAATTATGTATAGGAAAATTAAGGTAAATATACCTGGTTCTGATATCAATCAAGTGGTGATAACTATTGTGGTGATAGATATTAATATACTCCAAACAAATATCTTATCAACTAAATCAGTAAATGACATACGTCCTCTAAATAAATAAAGGAAACGATGCATAAAAATATAAACAATAACCTTGTAGCATGTCAAAGGCATGTGAAAAAAATGTTTATTACTTCCCTTTATGGTAAGATAATATACATTAAATGTCCAACTAAATAACCTAGGCCAATTCTACTACAATTGACATTTAAAATTCTAACTGGAAGAGAAGGCAAAATAAACATAAGCTAGTACTGTGACAACATGAGGACATTCAATGAAACCAATTAACACTAGATGATGATTAAACAATCGACAGATGCTTCAGTCGGAGAATCATAAACGCATGGAGTCGTCATCTGGACAACATTTTGAATAGTGACACACTGTGAACACTTTTAAAAAACGCCTTGGACAAACACTTGAGGACTATTGGTCAGCCATTTTTTTTAAAAAATAATATCAAAAATGGATGAGGTATGGTTGAGTGAAATTTTCAACCAAATGCATATTTTAGTCATGAACAATGTCAACCATAAAGTACATGACAGGATTTCAACACTATAAAGTGTCGACATTTTAGTATCGCACTTCGAGGTCAAAGGACTTAGGAGAGAGGTATGGACCTGATTGTTGAACATGACGCATTGTATGTGTAAAGTTGCATGACATCCCATGAGTACTTCCTAAGTTATAGCTGAGACACAAGTTTGACTCATTTAACATTGGAACCTCTAAAGTGACCTTGACCTTGCACTTTGAGACAAAAAATACATTTTTTGTTTTTTTGTACTTGGGCACCAACATTAAACTGGACGACCCAGAGGTCAAATCTTTTTATTATTAAGAGTTATGTGGGAATAATATTTTAAAAGAACAATACACAGTAATTAATGAAAGAAGTTACTTTGGTGTGTCCATATGCAAGATACTTGCCCTGGCCACTTTCGCTGGATGGGGACATTAACAGGGCTTTCCTGGTTTCTCTTACAAAGAGTAGGGCTGGGGTGAGATTCCGATATATACTTATCCACTTTCTAGATTGACTCAAAAAAATTGAAGACATTTGTTAATGAGCCAATAAAACAACAATTAAATTAATTTCTTGAAAGAACCATTGGACAGAATTTCACAGTTACTCTTCTTTTTCAGACAACGGGTATTCCTTTGTACTAATGAACTGCTAGAGTGTAAAACCTAGTGGTTTTAATGATTTTTCAGTTGCTGTATTCTGTCAGAGAAAAGTAACAGTGACTGTTGATTGACATGCAAATATGATTCAGTGAACAAATTTTGCCTTGTGGATCTTATAAACTCAATTTCATTTTCAGAAAACTACAAAGACTTCCACCGATGGCATGTGACACTATGCAGAATTCTGGAGCAGGTGTGGAAATTCACAGATGTTGTCCATTCTAAACCATTTGATTGTGTAAGTGCTTTGTCCTGTGCTTCAGCTAAGCCCTTGAATTTGAGTGGTCTGCCCTTGATGACAAAGGGCTTTTTTTCGGAAAAGAGAGAAGAGGCCCAGGCCCTTAACAGTGAAAAAAAGCATGATTTTCGAGATAAGTGTGAAAAAATAGTACTATTTGGAGAGATACTATTGTTCGGGGCGATTGTTTCCAGCCAAAAGTTTTTCTGTCATAGCTTGAGCAATTTAAACTAATACGTACATCAAGAGTTTATCATTTAGTACCGGTATTTTTAGTGCCCATCAAAAACAGCTTTTCGCGCCATGAAATTTTTGTTTCTCAACTGCTTTTGAAAAGTAAGGTTATATTTTATTTACCACTAAAAATGTCTGTTTCACCTGATATAACACAACTTATTTAGGTACTAGATGAAACTTTTGTCTGAGAAGTCCAACAATCCTTTGGCTGAAATAAACTCCCCAAACAACAGGCAGAAGTTCAGACTTCTGGGTGTCGCAAATATGCACATAAATGTACATTTTAAGGGGACACACGGCAATCTTGATTTTTGTAAAACTCGTGGCATCCGTTAGTTTTTCTACATAAATCATTTTTGATTCAATCATTACTATAAGAATATTAAAAAGCAAATTGTTTTAGTATATTATTAAATTGTTGATTATATTTTACCAATAATATATACAAACCTATGGTAGAATAACGAAGAAAATTTGAAAAACTCAAAATTGTATTTAAAGTAAGAATGATACTGCATTAATAAATCCAGAGGCTAGTTAATGCTTGATAAAAACTTCAAGATTGCCATGTGTCCCTTTAATGTTTACAAAAAAAAAAATCATGAGGGAAAAAAGCCCTGTGATATATAAATAAGCTGTTTGAACTTTCTTCTATACTTTCAGACTTCTGTCATTTCAAATTCTAGCTGGCGCATTGAACTTGTACTGTAGATGAGTTTGTTTGCCAGTTCTGATCTTTGTTTCAAAAGTAGTAAATATCAATATTCCTATATGGAGATAAACAGTATGAGGTTTTGCTAATACAATACTGATTCTTGAAGAAATTGATCGGCTGTAACTGTTCAGTACTGCAAATTTATATACCAACCCTCGGCATACACCAGGTACACATCTGTGATTTACTAGTTCTACATAGTATGAACAGTAATTAACCATGTAAAGGTCAAAAAAGTGTAGACACACTCCCCTCCCTGCTCCCCACTCCTCCTCCCCACTACAGTATCAGATAATCACCAAAAATATTTATGGAAATATTCGGGTGTACTGCTCTTGTTATATATAACAAGTCTTTGGAAGTAAAAATAAAATTATTCAACAACTTTCATATGTTATTTACTATCACACATTTTATAATATAATGATTTGTTATTTAGGATGATAATTATTCGACACATACTTATTATGATGTTATTACAAGTGATATATCAAAACTATGAAATGACGTTATATGTGAAATGTCATACAAGCAACATCATTGATCAGCTTATCTGTATATTTGTATTTATGAACCATAATGCATGTTTATAATAGGTCATCGACAAAACAAAAAACATCGCAGAAATTCCAGAATGGTTTAGTGGCAGTCGACTGAAATTTTGCCGAGAATTTACTGAAGTATGACGATGACAGGGTGGCCATATACGCGTCAGGTAACTTTCAGTTTCACCTCTTTTAGTAAGGCTTACACTTAAAGGAACAGGGGAAATCTTGTTTTTAGCCAAGTTTTCCAACAGAAAACTCCGAATATTAGATTGGGGAATGTCGTTCGGTGGGTTGTTCATTAGGAGTGCAGTCAGCAGCGTCAAACTGCTGGTTGTCTGGGTAATAACTTTAGTTAGCAACAACATATTGCATCCAGGGGCTGATCCAGGATATCAGCTTAGTGGGGGGCGTAAGATTAATTAGGTCAGTTTTCGGGTCCGTTCTAGCTCATAAAACGGTTTGCTGGTAGTGCATTGATAGGGTAAAAAAGTCTGTTCCAAATAAAAGGATTTAACAATGTGTTAATTTAGCCATTATGCGTCGAGCGAGCGAAAAGATGGATTGGAAATTTGGGATCACATTTGCGGGTCACTAGGCTCCAAGTTGCTGATATAAATGTTTACTTAACATAATAGGTTCAGAGTGAGTTTTTTCCCTCTTCATTCTTCTTTCTATATCGTCTTTAGTATGAGGCTGTTTTTTTCTAAATAAATAACGGGGTGAAAAAGTACATCGAAGATCTACAATGTGTCCATTTTAGTCAGATTTTGATGAATTGGTAGATATCTGCTTGTATCCAAACCCTATTTAGCACTATTGTCATGTGTATGATCTTATTTTCTCCTAGAGTGAAGGAAAACCTACGGTTGAAAAATTACATTCAAAGAACTCAGGTCGAGACAAGTGGCTGTCTACACTCTGCCATGAGGGCGGACTGGGAGTGGCAAATGTGGACATGGGTTGTAGTAAGGAGCACATGTGTATAATCTGCCTGTTTTGAACCACAGGTACCGTGGTTAAAAAAAAAATAAAAAAAAATAAAATGTATAGTCTATAAATCACTCGAGGAGGTCAAGCATCGAGGAAAATCCCAAAATATAGGGCATGCATCTCTAAACAACAGCTGCAGTGTTAGTTTTTGAAGTCCGCACAGAGCTGTGTCAGATGCTGTCAATCTACTCAGGAATAAATTATCTCTTCAACTTAACATAAATTTTCATATGTCCACGACCACATAGAAAAGCTCTGGTGCCTCGAAAAAACACAGAAAACTTACCTGTTTTAAAAACTCGGTCTCAAGCCAGTCCGTATTATTCGCCTCATACAGACCCCCGTAGACCGCCGTATAGCTTTGTACGAAGCTCCCGACGGACACCATAACAAACTCATCGACACAGTATTCCTTCGCACAATATTTCTTTATCATGCAATAAATAATGTCCAAGAACATTGTCCGACGATCAAAGTACACTGTTTTCAAACAATCATCACCAGTATCCCACGACGCATTTGCATTGAGAATGCGGAAGTTGATAGCAAAGCGCAGAAATACCTGTAGAATAGTCTTGCTTGATCGTCGGACAAAGGTACTTGACATTATGTTATTGCACGGATTAAAGACTCATATTAGTGCGTAAGGATAGTGATCGATGATGTTGTATCGTCTGCGGGAGGCTTCTACAAAGGCTGTAACAGCGGTCTACGGGGGTACGAGAATTGGCGAATAATACGCGACTTGGCTTAGAGGTCTATTTTTAAAACA